>JAODAL010007864.1:0-122036 GCA_025379985.1 Phyllomedusa bahiana | reverse complement strand
TGGTGGATGCAAATGGGTTTTGGGAAAAAAAATCAAGGGAAAAAAAGGGGGTTTAAGGATCAAAAAAGGGAAAGGGGAACTGTCAAGTTCGGTGGGGGGGAAACCCTGAGACATAGGGTTTTTTCACAAACCGGGGGAGGAAAATGGATATTTTTAACCGGGTTTGGGTTGGTGGTCTCAATGCTGAGCTATATGTGAGTATCCTAAAAAGAGTTACTTTGCACACTGAAGTACTATGGCTATAAATGAACTACATAGTGTTCCAGAAGGACAAAGACACAAAGCATACATCAAGATTGGTGAAGAAATGCATCACTGACAATGATTTAGAGTTTTTGGGGTTTGGCCCCCAAAAGTCCCCAGATGGGAAAAACCCGTTGAACACTTGTGAGTAGGTTAAAGAAAAAGCTGAATTCACACACAAAGGGGGGAAAAAAACTAGTCTGCCCAAACATTGGGAACGTGTAAATGGGGCCGGGGATAAAGTTTTTGGGCCGGGGAACATGCTTAAATTTCTGTTTTAAGAGCATGTCAGAAGGATTTAGGCAGTATTGAAAGAAAAAAAGGTAGAATTGGGAAAATACAAACCCAAAAGTTAAAAAATTTAATTTTAAAAACTTTTAGAGAAAAAACTGACACAATACAGTTGGGTTGTTTAAGTGAGTGTTTTTTCCTTTCCCCTTTTTATCGTTAAACAGAAATATTGTTCAAAAAAAATACCCCATTGGAGAAGATGAGGTTACATATAACTGGGATCCAAAAAAGCTCAGTACCGTAGCAAAACCCCTTTACATCCCTTTTGTGTTTTTTTTCCCCAAAATCTCCTCACGGGAAATTAATATAAAAGTGTAAAAGAAATAATCAATCTGGCCTTTGTCCTGCTATCATTAAAAATTAGCTGGGGAAAGAAATACTGTCCTTCAAAAGTTTTTGAATGGGGAAATGTCTTTCTATCGGGTTGGGATTCCATATTTTAAAAAATTGACCTTTACACCAAAAAAATTTCTCTCTTCTCTCTCTCTTTTTCTCTCTCTTTTTCTCTTTCTCTCTCTCTCTCGATCGTACTTTAAACGGGCCCACAAGCGGAGTCCCACTACACCTCAGATGTTGGAGGGGGACACGTGCTGCAGCTGCATTTGGGGATGGGGAACTGCAGGACATAAATTGGGCACATAAATAGTAATAGGGTAATTCAAAAAATCTCTGCTTTTTTTCTCTTTTTCATGGAGAACGATGGAGATAACGGAGAACAATGGAGTCTCTACAATTACCCTCTTTGCTGTGAGTTAATTGATGTTTTGGGAAATTGCATCCATTTCCGTGGTGCAGGGAGGATATTATTATTTTCTGGGCAGAGAGACTTCTCAGCTTGTTATTTTAATTCCACCTTATCTGGTGAGACATTCAATTTTCCCACATCTGTTGAACCCGTGGACCATTATTTGGGAGATAAAGCTCAAAAAGGGACTATCATTTCTTTTGGGGTTTTGGGGGTGAATAAAAATAGGGTTTCCGGGGTCATATTTTAGGGTTGAGGATTTTATGACAAAGTTGAAATCGGCAAGGTTTTTATAGTGATCAAATTTTTCCAGATCATGCGAAAATTTAAAGGTTTAAAAATTTCTGAGATCATCTATTAGATGCCCCTTTTTCGGCGCTTCGAAATTTTTGGGCGGCCAGAAACCCAGTTTAAATGGGAATAGAGCGGGGGTGAGATGTGTGTGCGCGTCTAAAAGGGGGATGTGTAGGGTTTTGGGGATTGGCGGGAAAAAAATCACTGCCCTCGTTTTACATAGAACGGCTTTTCCCTTGTTTCAGCCTCAGTGCCCTCCCGGCGGTTCATGGGGGAAAAGGACTTTTGCGCTCTCCCTGGGGGCCACACAGCTCGCAAAATTTAGTTTTTTCGCACGGGAAAAAACCTTGCTATTAGCTTGACCCTTTTCCAATTTGTTATATTAAAAGATTTAAAGTTTTTAAATGTAGTTAGTAGAAAATTTTTAAAAGGGCCAGCATTCTCCCCCCCCCGGTTGTAAAGTCAGGCGGAGGGGCGGGGGGGGGGGCCCCCCCGGGGGGGAAAAAGGGGAAAAGCTCTATTAAAAAAGGACTTGGATAAAGTTCACCAAGACTTATTTGTAGATATTGTAGGGGAATACTTTATTATTAACAGTTTGCTATTAAAAGTTTTTTTCCTGGATATTGGGCGTCTGAACTTATATTGGATAAAACTTCATTTCTAGTAACGCGGGGTCTCTTTGTTAGCGGGAAAAACTCCATTTTATTTTCAGAATACATTTCAGATAGGTTTTTAAAATTTTAAACCCATTACACCTGTGCTGTTTATATTTAAAACCTTGCATTAAATTACACCCGGGGAATTTTGAGTCGCACTCAGCCGGGTTGTTTGTTGCCAAAAATACGTGTATCGTACAAAAAACAAAACAGTTACGTGTTTTTTGATTTTTGCGCCCCAGAAATGTTCATTGACGCAGCATCTACGTAAATTTTAAAAACAGCAATTCTATATTCCCCACGATAAATTGAAAGGTGCAAAAAATAAAAGTTTATTATATCAAAACAAAAGGGTTACGTGTTTTTTGAATTTTTGCGCACCCAGTACTTTTCATTAAACCCCCAGCTTTTTACGTAAATTTTTAAAAACAGAAAAATTTCTATATTCCCCAACAGGTAAAATTAAAAAGGTGAAAAAAAATTTACCGTGTATTATACAAAAACCATAAACAGTTTACGTTTTTTTTGGACTTTTGCGCCCCCAAGAAATGTTCATTGAGCGCATTACGTAATTTTTAAAAAACAGCAATTTCTTATTCACCACAGGTGTAAATTGAAAGGTGAAAAAAATACAGTTTTTATATCAAAAATAAGTTACTTTGTTTTTTGACTTTTGCGAAACCCATTTTACTGTTCTTTGGGAGCAGCATCTACGTAAATCTTAAAAAAAAAGCAAATTTCTATATTCACCACAGGGGAATTTGAAAGGTGAAAAAAAATAAGTTTATTATATAAAAAAAATTTAACAGTTACGTTTTTTTTTGACTTTTGCGCCCCCCCAGTACGTTCTTTAAAGAAAGCATTTTCGAAAAATTTTTAAAACAGAAAATTCATATTCACCCGGGGTAAATTTAAAAAAGGTCCCAAAAAAATACAGTTTATTATTTTAAAAAAAACATAACATTTAAGTTTTTTTGACTTTTGCCCCAACCATTTCTTTTTTTTTAAACCCCAGCTTTCACGAAAAATCTTAAAACAGAAAATTCTATATTAAACCACAGGTGAATTGAAAGGTGCAAAAAAAAACCCTTTTATTTTACCAAAAAAAAAACAATAGGTTTTTTTTGGGCCCTTTTTCCCCAGTCCAAAATTTTTTGATAAAACCCCTTGCATTTTAAAATTTGAATCCAGAAAATTTGTTTTGTTTTAGGGGATTTGAAAATTAGCTGTGATTTCCCCGTCTTTTAAAAAAAGAGACTTTAAAAAACTTTTCCATCCCTTCTAAAATTTTTATATTTTTGGACAGGGAGCAAAAATGAAAGGTTGAAAAGCGACCCAAAGAGGGGGGGAGCACATGGGGGGTTTAGAGGTACGAGAAAAAGGTGGCCCCTTTCCAGTGTGGCGAAAACCCAGGGCATGCCGGGGGAAATCGTCGTTGCAGGCCCGTCAGGCTGTCATCGGGGTTCAGGGCCCTGTTTTTAATTATTAACGAACATCGTCCCCAAATTCGGGTCTTCAGTGGTTAATGAAAACCTGATCTAGCAGTCTTCCCTCCTCGTCCCCCCCAGTCAGGGGCCAACAAATGTCGTAAATCAGCATATAAAGCATCCTTTCCAACATAAAGGCACCCCAAATAAAAAACTCGTGTACCCCCCACTGTGGAAAATTTCCATTGTCTAAAGACCTTTTTTGATAAACAAAATGGGGTTGGGGGGTCAGAAGGCATGTTTAAAAGTAAAGGGGATATTTAGTCTCCCTCTGACGCCCGGTTACTGATGCCACCAGGGAGGTAAAGGAAAGGGCGGCCCAATCGGAAAAAAACCCTCGGGCGGTCGGCAACGCCTTGCAGTGCCCCTTGCTTGTAGCCCGCTTTTTTGGAGGAAAGCCCAGGAGACCAATTTCCCCTGTGTTGATGTTTGTTTTTTTGATGATGACGAAAATTGCGGACCCAATCCGGGGTCTTTTCCGCAAAATTTTGGGTTGGGCGAGCGCTTTTTCAGTGGACGAGGGGGGAAGAAAAATGGGGTAGTGTCAATACGGGTCCCGCCCAAAAAAGGGGAGGGGGCGGTCGCAGAAGCCGCTGATAGGGATTCCGCCACCCTTAGGGTTTCGGGCAAAAACCCCCGCCCCCTGTTTATCGCCGTCAAAAAGGCCCAAAGGCCCTCTCAAGCCTGGGCCTTCTTTGAGAACCCTCTGTTTTCCCCAAAGGGGATTTTCAATGCCCCCTTTTGCGAAAACGCAAAAGTAGAGGCAAAAAACCTTAAGTGGTTAACCACCACCAACATGTCTAGTACATGCAGCAAATTTTGTTGATTTTAAAAAGGGAGGGAAAAATTTGGGCCCAAAAAACCCCCGGGAACCGACCCCGGGCCTCCAACACATTTGTCACCCCCCTCTGTCTCCGCCTCCTCCTCCTCCGCCACCCCCCAAGCGTTCCCCCGTGCCCATGTCTCTCAGAGTCATGTTCAGGGTTAAACCCTTTCCATTTCCCATCCCCCACCGTCGCCCGAGAAACCACCAGCCCCACCAGGGGGCCCCTTTCCTCCCCCTTTTCTCCTTCCCCCGTTTGACGACCGGGAAAGGGCCGACAGTGGCCAGTTAGCACCCAAAGCTTCTGCCCTTAAAAGGTTTTGGGGGAACAGAAAAAAACCCACTTTAACCCAAACCATCCCAAAGCCAAAAGCCTAAAATTTTCGGCATTGCCGGGGTTTTTTGGCCTTGGAAATTTTTCCCTTTCCCGTTTGGGGGGAAAAAAGAGGGGGTTCCCGCCCGTCAGGGCCCCTCCCCTGCCCCCAATACCAGATCCCGGCAGGCCATTTTTTTTTCCCAAAAAAACCCGTCCCTCCCCGGGCCCAAAGCCACGTGTCATCAAAAAATTTTCAAGCGCTTTGGGTCTGCATCTGTCCCGGGAAAAAAGTCCACCTCACCCCCGGGGACACATGGACTAGTAAGGGGCCCAAGGGCCCGCTATATCTCAGGGGACACCCTCATGGGGGGAGCTGGGGTGGATGTTCCTTGGGGGGGGAACGGGGGCCCTCTCGGGGCTGGGGCGCACGCTCTTCAAAACTGCGGGGTTGGTGCGGGGTCTTTCCCCCAAGGCCCTCTGGTGGCTTTTCCGTCCCCCCAGGAAAACCGGGCCGTTTTTGAAATTTTAACCCTGCCTTGGAGACCGTCCACACACGGTCAGGAGTGGGACGGCTCTAAGAAAACGAGGACCGAGCGCTGGGGGGTGAAAGAACCTTGTGCCAGGCAAGGTGGTGTGCAATAACGGGCGAAATCTGCTGGCCCCTTAAGATCCCGGGAGGCTGGGCACCCTCCCCTTTCCTGGCCCTGTAAGGAAAAATTGGGCGTCCAGAAAATTTTTTAAAGGGGCTACCCCGGGTTTTGGACTGCTGGGTGAAGAAAGGGTCGAGGTTGAGTTCGCACTTCCCCCGTTCGAACCCGCTTCATCACGCCTGGCTGCGGGGTTTCAGCGTCAGCTCGGCCTTCCCCCTCAACGTTTCATTTTGACGTGGCAACACGCTGGATTCCACCCCCTCCCATGCTCCAAACGATTGTGGCAAACAGCGCAAAAAGCCCTTAAGCAGTTCGAAGTGGGCAATGGGGGCCCGACAAGCGCGGTAAGGACCTGGGGGTTTAACCACCGAGAGTGGAGGGGAGGGAAAAAGTTGGGGAACCCTCCCTTTCCCGTTTTTAAGAAGCCAAACCCAAAAAAGGTCAGTGGGACAATGCCTTGTCGCATGAGCATTGTGGTTTATCTTAGTTCTGGGGGGAAAGTCGTTGGGCACCCCGAAACAACAGGGCCCCCCCAGCGAAGGAAAGGGGGAGACGGAAAACGATGGGACACGGAGCCCTTTTTCTCCGTCAAATTCCCCAAAAGGCCCCACAGTTTTCCCAATTTCATCGGTTTCATTAGGCAGTGGGTTTGGGGGCCAGACTAGTGGCCAAAAAAGGGGGCCCCATCAGCTTAGGGTGGGATCATTAGGCAAGCCAGGGCTGTGTTGAAAGCTGTGCCCGGGGGGCAGGGGGAGGGGAGGGAAATTCCCAGGGCACCGAAAGTTACCCAGTCCCGCCTTGGAAAGAGGTTGCGCGACTTTTAGGCGGAGGAGGAAGATGAGGAAGAAACAGTTTGCTAGTGCCCCCGCCCAGAGGGTTGGGAAATCAAGGTCCATCTCTCACATGAGTGCTTGGATGCTCCATTTCTCCAACTTTATCCTCGGGTTTTTAAAGGGCCCTCAAAAAGGGGAAAAACAGTTACTGGGTGGCCACCCCCTTTTTCCCGGATCCCCCGGGACAAAAAAAAAATCGCACTTTTCCCTTTCCCCCACCCAAATAGAGATTAAAATGCAGGGGAAAAGGAGGGCCTTGCTGATTGATCAATTTGGGGACTTTTGTTGCGTCTGCTTCACGTTCCCCCCAAAGTTTTCCCGGGGGGGAAAAAAAACATCAGCGAGTGACAGGGAGTAGAGTGGCCCCAATTTGGGTTTGCGGCAGGGAGCAGGGGAAGGTGGAGAAACCTTTGGGTGAACCTTTTGGCCCAAACTTTGTTTTCCACCTCACCAAAGCATGCAATGCAGGGCACAATCCCAAAACTCCCGAGATCAGCTTAAGATATGGTGCAAGGAAATATTGCGTCTTTAAAAACCGATTTTTTTTGGCTTGGGGTTCCCGGGCCCAATGACTTCTGGGTATCCAAAAAGGAGAATGGCCCGGGCTGGCTCGTCACGCCTTTGAAGGTGTTGTCCCGCCCCGAAAACCAACGTCATATTGAGCGGACCTTTAGCACAGCGGAGGATTTTATTTTAAAAACAAAAGCATTTTGGCTTTCCACAGATTTAAAGTGGGGTGTTTAACTTTCATAAAGATGAAAAAAGGGGTTTGGTTCTGATGATTTTTGTGGCCCCAATTGCCGAGGTCACGATTAGTTGCCGGTGTTTTTCAAAATTTTTTTCAAACGAAAAGGGGCCTCTTGAAAACTTTTTTTTAAAATGAAACATTTTTTACTGCAATTTTTATTCTCTTTTCCCCAAAAGTTCTTTTTTATTTGGGTTTTGCTGTGAGGAGACGTAAAAGGCAGCAAGGGTTTCATGACAACACCGTATTCCATTTTTCAATTTATTTTTAAGAAGTTTTTGCATTGTCAATGGTTTTTTAGGGCTTTTTGCTGTGGGATTCAGCAAATAATCATGGGCCTTTGGAACCCGAAATGTGGAAATTCTAAGTGGATTTCTCCCTCACAATTTTTAAAAGTGGGTGAAAGTCATATTTATAAAATTTTTTTGGGGGCATGTTGCTGGGGAAAATTTCAAACTATAATTATGGGTTTCCCTTTTAAAAGAAAAGTGGGTTCTAAGTGGCATTTTTCCCCCCACAATTTTTAACAGGGGGGTGAGAAGTCATTTTTTTAATTTTTTGGGTATGCTGCTTTGAAAAAGCAGCAAACTACAAACCTTTTTAAAAAAAAATGTTTTCCCAAAAAGAATTTTTTTTTCACAATTGACCAAAATTTGGGTCAAAGGGGCATGCTTTGAATTTTTGGGGGGTTTTTGCTGTGACATGCAGTATACTACGGTCCTATTCTAAAAAGTTGTTTCTAAAAGGGCATTTGGTTTTTTCACAATTGACCCAAAATGGCTCAAAGGGTTTATGCTTTTGAATTTTTTGGGGGAAATTTTGCTGGGGACATTTCAGCTATACTAACAGGGGCCTATTCTAAAAAATGTTGTTTTTTAAAAAAGGGGCATTTGTTTTTGCACAAATTTTCAAAAGTGGCTCAAGGGTTATGGTGCTGTCAGAAAAAAGGGAAAAGGTAGGACACTGTTAATGGACAAATTTTGCAAAATGACTTGTTTTTGCAAGTCTTTAACATAGTATCAATCCCCGTATTGAGACAAAACCCCTTTAAAACAAAGAAACAAAGAAAACAAAGCATGGTGGATTCCTTTCCCATTTTAAAAATGTGTTTTCTAGAAATTAAAATACTTAAAAAATTGGGATGTTACAAAATAGCTGTTAAAAAAATTTTTTCTGGGAAATTTTACAAGGGGGGTACAGGAAAAAAATTTACCGATGTAGGTTTTTCAGAGAAAATGGGGGTATGGGGCCCCAGAGAGAAAAAAAGTACAGAGACCTTTCCTCCAAAACGTTGAGTTAAAAAAAGAAAAAAAATGCCAAATAAAAGGGGACCTGGGTGTAACAGGAGCGTTAACCACCCTTTTTTCCAAGTGAAGCTCAAAATTTAGTCCACAATCATACGGGGGGCAAGCGCTACCCAGGTATTTTTTTTTTGGGACAGAGGGAAAGGTTTGGGGTTCTCACACTTCCGCTTCCGCACTCTGCTTCAAACACGACGTTTTCGTTGCTGCGTCTAAAGGGGATTTTTAAACCCCGGGGGGTTTTTTTTTTTTAGATGAAGGGGCGCCAAAACCCGGGCTTTCACCGAACCCCCATGTAACTCCGGCCCCGGGTTTATGCTGGTTTGGCCGGGACAGGTTTGTCCCAAAGTCCCGTGAAAAATAAAAAAGGTGTTTAAAGATCCTTTTTTTCCGGCCCCTTTTTAAATGTGGGGGTCTGCAGGTTTGGGGTTTTGCTGGGGCCCCGGAAAGGTATTTGTCAATGGGCCAGTGAAACTAAAATGGTGGTTTTAAAGACTCCTTTTTTTCCCGGGATTTTTAAATGTGGGGGGCATGCAGGTTTGGGGCTCATTTTCTGTGGCCCAGGACAGGTTTTAGTCAATGTCCCGTGAAACTAAAATTTGGGGGTTTAAAAAACTCCTTTTTCCCGGCCCCTTTTTAAATGGGGGGGGTATGCGGTTTGGGGGGGTCCTGCTGGGGGCCAGGAAAGGTATAGTCAAAGTCCAGGGAAACCCAAAAAAGGTGGTTGGAAAAAAAAATCCTTTTTTTCCCGGGACTTTTTAAATGTGGGGGTTTGCGGGGTTTTGGGGTCTGCTGTGGGGCCCCGGACAGGTTTAGGGCAATGTCCAGTTTAAAATTTAAAAAAAAGGGGGGGGTTGAAAGAAATCCTTTTTTCCCGGCCCTTTTTAAATTTTGGGGGTCATTTAGGTTTTTGGGGGGGCATTTCTGCGTTCCAGGGCAGGGATATTTTAATGTCCAGTTCAAAATAAGATGATGGTTCAAATCATACTGGCCCTTTTGGACTTTTTTAAAATTTTTGGGTTTATGCGGTTTAAGGGCAGGCTGTGGTACAGGAAGGGATAGTAAATTGGGGCTGGACTTTTTTTCTGTTTAACTTTTTTTAACCTAAGGGGTGTTGCTTAAAATTTTAGGGCGTATCCCTTTGACTGTTGGGGGATGTTAATTTTTGCTTCTCCAAACCTTGTTTGGGGGGTAATAAGAAGGGGTTTTTTTCTCTCCCCTTGACTTTTTTTGGTTAAATCGTCATAAAAACGATGCCAAATAAAGAAAAAAACCCTTTTGGGTAAACGGGGCCCACTATTTACTATCGATAGATTCGTAGCCAACGCAATCGCTTTTTAAACTAAAAAAGTCAAAGCAAAAAAAATTTCTTCCCCATCCAATTCCCTTTTTCTTAGTTTCAAAGTGCCATCTTTCTTAAGTTGAAAGGTGAACTCTAATTTTGAAATAAGCCTGTTTCCCAAAGATTTAAAAGGGATGACTCTTTTTTTTGGCTAAGTGGGTTTAAATTTCTCCCTGGACTGGTTTGGTAAAGGGTTGTAAACACCCAATCTAAAATACAAAAAATAGTATTTTTAAAAACAGGGTTTCAGGGGGAAAACCACCCAATATAGTAAAAAGGTTTCTTTAAAGGGTGGGGCCCCAAAAGTTTGGGTATATTTAGTTTTGTTTTAAAATTTTCCCGCTATCCCCTTTGAATGGGGGACACAAAAATTTATGGGTCACAAAATGGGGAATTTGGCTCCCTAGTTTCCCCAGAGCCCAAATAAGCATGCATGAAATTAATATGCTGAGACCCAATTTATTATTCACTGGGGAATTTTTTCTTTTTTTTCCCTTAATAATCCCGCCTCCATTTCTTTTTTAAGGCGGTTTGAAAAAAAGTTAAAAACAGTAAAATCGTAGTGTGTTCACAAAAAACATTGGGTTTAAAAAACCTTTAAAGGAGGGGCCTTTTTCGGTGCCAGTAGATAGGATTTGCTTAGAAAAAGGCCGAAGGGCTCAGTAGGCAATGTTTCAGGGGACTTGCCCCCTTTTTAAAGCTTGAAAAAGGGGGCCAGAGTCCCCTGAAACTTTTGCTTACGTGAAAGCTTTTGGGGCCCGGTTTTTGTTAAGTCCCTCCTTTTCTACGGGGACCCGCAGAGCGTTTCGTTTAAAGGGGTTTTACCTAAAGGGTTTTTTGTGAGACACCTAGATTTTTTACTGTTGTAACTTTTTTTTCAAAAACAAAGCTGAAAAAACAAAAAGGGTATGGTGGTGTTTATATATGAAATAAAAAAATTTCCCACATTTGAAAAATATTATTGGGTCTACATTTAAATTGCATGCATGCTTATGTATATTTAGTATTGCCATAGCATCAGGTTTTGGATTGCCTATTTTCTATGCACTGTTTGCCATCATGGGATGGTAGGGGTTTTGGCTGTGTGGGGTGACTCTCTTGGTTGTCTGGGATCCAGTTTGTTGGACTTGAGATAAAGGGGTTTTGTGTGGGGGCCCTTTCTTCTTCGGGGAAACATGTTTTAAATTCGGGGGGTTTGTTTTTTCCTTGTCCTTGATTTCGCTATTTCCGAGGGAGAGGGCAGTCTTGTTTAAAATGGCCCCATCCTCCAAAATTGTAGCACCTAGAAGGATTTTGTCTGTTTCTTTGGTTTAACTCAATTTCTTTTGAGACTTGGAACAAAACACCAGGGTTAGGGCGCGTTCACATGGCACAGGACAAATACCGGCCGTTTGCCGGCCGGTATTTGTCCTGTTTTACGCCCGTCCCCACGGCCGCGGGAGGGGGGGGGGGCGGCTTTTCTCCGCGATGAGCGGAGAAGAGCCCTCCCCCCTCCCATTGAGAAGCACATATTCTGTCCGATAACCGGACACAAGATGGTGCTCGCTCAATGTTTTTCCGCCGCACCGCCGGCGGCAAAACCGCCGGGCGGAAAGCCCGTGCAGTGGGGACATGCCCTTACAGGCATGCCCAACAGGTTTAGAAAAAATTTGCCTCTAGTATGGGTTTGTTTAACCCCTTGACAAATGCAGATGCCAAAATGCGCTCGTGTATAGTAGAGATGGTGTCTTACCCCAGATCTGTCCATTTCTTTTACAATCTGCAAACGTCTCCAATGCCTCTCGCTTTCTCTGTTTCACATCTGTTACGATTTTTATTCTGGATTGGTCAAGCAAAAGTTTCTGTTCCCATTCAATCAGCCATTAAATTAAATTCAATCAGCCATTAAACTCTTCTCCTGATCCTTGTGTTGCTTCGTCTCCAAAGAACTCTCCGATTGCACTTGTTATTTTTTGCAGGAAAACATTGGTTTGTACTAATTCATCTAAGGTCTTTCCAGAAATTTTTGAAAGCTACATAATTACATACATAGTTGCAGTCTTCCATAAACATTTTTTTTTGCTACAAAAAGGTACAGGATGTTCTTCAGGGTTTGGAACTCAGTTCTTAATTGTCATCATTTCAGATGGTCTCCAAAGCTGTTGCATTAGAATTAGAGGGAATTCTCATTTTAGGTCTTATTGAAGTCAGCTGGAGGGATTCTAGTCTAGCTCCTTGTTTGGGGGCTTTTGTTTAACCTATACATTCCAAGAAATAGATTTGGGATTATATCTAGAGATTGGGAGAAGAAAAGTTTGAGTGTTGATCATCTAATTGAATCCAGACATTTCATTCATGTCTCTGAGCACTTTTTCAAGTTTTGCAATAAGTTCTTTGCATTTAGCATCCATAATTTTGTTTAGTTTTTGTTATTGAATGAGATAGAGTTCTTGTTCACCACCTGATCCTTAAAATCAACTGCTTGTTAATCCCCAGGTGCTAAAGCACATCTATTGCATAAGGAGTCTCTTCGCTTTGTGTCAGGTGGGGGCTTCCTGTCAATGATCGATTTAACTTGTTGTCGCAATAAGTCCGCCACTTATTCCTTGTTCTGCAGTTTCCAGAATCTGTATAGAAGTGTGCATATGCATATGCTGAGGAAGAATGACAATTGACACCAAGTAATCTCAAAAGCAAATCACGTTGTTTATTGTTAGTGTATTCAAGTTTTATACAGGCTGGTCTTAAGGTGTGGCAATATTTAATACATCATCTTTAATTCATATTCATTCATTATAGTTAAATCCCCCAAAACATATTGCAGCACTCATCAGGTTAAAGTGAAGTAAAGTGAAAACGGCTCTGTGAGGGAGCCGAAACGTCATTGTAACATGTGGGAATAAAACTTCAAGTTTTTTCACTTTAACCTGATGAGTACTGCGATATTTTTTTGGATTTATTCATTGGTGGAAGTCTCTGCATCCGGACTTTGACTATTGCTGGCACCCCGCTACGTTATTATTTTTGATAATGCTGCTATATTTTTCTTTGAAAACATTCATTATAGTTAGAGATGAATGAGCAGTAAAAATTCCTAGTTCGATTAGAACCTCGAACTTAAGTGTGTTCGGTTCGAGGTTCTATTCACACTAGAACTCGAACTCAAGCCACATTAAAGTCAATGGGAGAAGATGTTCTGGTTAATTTTTATACCTATGCAGGTGAGGAGAAGCTGTAATTACCATCCATAACAGTAAACTAGATGCATAGAACAACTTAGTGAAGAAAATTTGGCTCTAAGAGTGACAGAAAAAAATTGAGAGGCTAAAAACTTTTTTCCCTTTAAATGGCAAATAAAAAAGAGGGAAACAGCGTGCTATAGGAGGTGCGTGGTAGCAGCTGTAGGGCCCCCGCATCCTGGGGGGCCCAAAACCCCCTTTGCACATACAGTGTGTTATAAAATTACTGAACCCCAAACTGCAAAAACCGAAATTTTGGGATTGAATATGATTTAGAAAACCCAAAAACATAATATTACCCTGCTATGAGAGTTGGTTTTATGTGACCTGCGTATCGCCAAAAAAAACCCCCCGGGTGTGGGAAAAATGTCGCCCGCAGTACCAAACTCCTAAATTGATGTCTATGGAAAGGAAAAAAGCTATTAATAAAAGGGGGCAGTTGTAAGTACAGAGGTGAGCTGAAAATGGTTTCACAAGGGAAAAATTTAAATATACATAAAATGTCACGGAGTTTTAAAAGCCAGGAGCTCTAACCTGGTGAGTTTTTGACACTTCTTTGTGCACTGCACTGATTGGATGGCTGCTAAAAGTGCAGAAAGGTGATTGGATGGCCGTCAAAAGTGCAGAATGCCACTGAAAACTAAACTGAAAATGGTGTGTAGAACTAGAACTTTACTCAAAAGAACAGTAGAATGTTCGGTTCGGTTTGAGTTCTACAAATTTGAGAAGTTCTACTAGAACTTAACTTTTCTAGAACAGTTCGATAAACACATTATTATTGATTACTATTAATCAACATATTTCTATGTAAGTGTTAATCTTTAGCTTATCTTTGATTTTGTTACTCTGATGATTGTTTTCCAGTACATAATCTAGCAAAACAGACAGTCTTAATCAATATTTTGCTTATTAGAAAGGCAACTTTTCTGAAGGTGGCATCCTGACATGTCCTAGAAGATTTTGAGAAGTAGCTATTGGGATGATCCTTGATATTTGATTATCTTGTTTACATATGTAAATGATGGTACAATTTATACATTCCGTTCCATTGTTTTGTTCTTTTCCTGCCGTCATATATGATTTAAATGGTTATTACATCTATAACTACAGGTTAGGAAACTCAAGGACTAAACATAACAGGCAGAGCAAGATCGACAGTAAATTCCTAAAGTCTTAGAAATTAACAACATTTAAAACAAACTGAAGAACTAAGAAATCACTTAATCATACATTTTCTCTGACATTAGTTTGGTATCACAACTAGTACTTGCAATTTTTTTGGGTTTGTTACAGGAAAGTCAACACAATTTAGTACTTTGCTTTGTAAAGGGTTTTAGAAAGGTAAAAAATGGTATGACCAATTCAAAGCCCATTAACCTAATTTGTTTTGATAGTGTTGGTGGAACGTGTGATACCCAGAGGAAAAATAGAGAAATGTAAAGAAAACATGGATACTACATAGAGATGTGGACCTGTTTAAGACTGCATAATGTACTATAATGGGTCCAGATGTTGCAACTGCATTTGATCCGTAGAGCATGAGGTGACCTAAAATTCCAACCCTAAATGTGAAGAGTTGTACTATAAGTGAGACATTGTGTTTGGAATGCCTAGTTGAAATTATTTAAATCCAAGATTCTAGTAAAAACTATACAATTAAAATATTTGCTTTTCAAGACCTTGACATGAGATTATAAAATGTACTGAATTTTTGATATTCTATTTAAAAGCTTGCAAATTTTCCATTTTAAAAAAAGTAGGAAATTAAAAAATTATTTAAATTAATCTTGATGAATTATACCCACTGGAAAAATCAACTAACTTTATATTTTAATTTTACTCATTAAATCCATATTCTTTAAAAGATCAATCATAAAATAAACAAGCCCTTTTTTTATTGAATTCTTTACTAATTGATCTTCCCTTCTTTAAATTCTCTCCTCTCCAACCTATCCTGAATATAACAGCCAAGCTCATTTTCCTGTCCAGCTGTTAAATTTTTTACCTGTACTAGTCACTCCTTTGTCCCCTTTTCACTTAGAAAAAAAAATTTAAGGGGGGGGTATTCCAATATAAAAAAATGCTTGTCAGTCATTTAGGGATTCTATTTAAAAAGAAAACAGTGCTGCTGCTTCTGCTCCCAGGAGATCCTAGCTGTTGTCATCACATTCATAGTTCACTTAATCTTGCAGCTATTCACAGTCCACAGCAGTCTCTTCCAGGCCTGTTATAGGCTGCAGCATTATGTGAGCAGTGATCTTGAAGTCAGCAATTGGGGGCAAAAGGGCCAAAGGGTTTAAAGAAAATTTTTTTTCTCTTTTTATTACTTCGAATAAGATGAAAAATTGTTAAATATTGGAACACTCCTCTAAACTTATCGCTCTTACCTACAAAGCGATCCCAATGCAGCCCCTTTTTACACCTCCTCCTTCATCTCTGTTTACCCACTCGACTTCATGTACTGCTAATGTTTTAAGATAAACTTCCTCTATAACCTAAACATTCTATTCTCACTGCAAGGCTTTTCTCATGCTGCACTAGTTCTCTTGCATCAACAACCTAAAAAAAGATAAAACCCCTTAACCCCTTTTTTCATTTTAGATTTCACCTCTCTGCATTCATATCGTCCTGCTTTTGAAATTGGTAGATGTGTCACTTTTGTACATTTCCCTATTTTATGAAAGATAGCTGGGCCATTCTAAAAGCCTTTTACACCTATACTGTATTTCATCATAGATTATAAGCTCTTACGAGCCCTAAAACCTCTTGTTTGAATTGTTTAATGGTAATACCACTTACTCCATGAATATTATTGGTCCTAAGTATTTTTTAAAGGAATTAATGGTAGTGGAATGTTTTTTGACCCAAAATGTCGGATCTTTGGGGGAATACAGAACACAACGAAGGGGGCCCCGCATGGTTAGCTTGTCCTGCTTTTTGGGGAAAATGATCTTACTAGGACCCCCCCCAAAGACTGGGGATGAGCCCAATAAACACAGAAAAACCCAAAAAAAGGGAACAAAAAGAGTTCGGAGGCAAGTAAAAACAAACGGAGGAGTCAAAAATTAGACAAAAGATACCCAGGGGGCAAACAAGAGGCAGAGGGGAAAGGGTTCAATGAAAAAAACAGGCAAACCTAGGCAGTACCCGCCTATAGGACAGGACAAAACAAAAACGGAAAAAAACAAGAGTTATTTGGAGGCCCGCAGAACAAACGGGGAGCCAAAATCAAAAAGTGGACAAGAAATAACCAGGAACAAGCAGGGGGTCCCTGAAAAGGGGGATATGGTAAAAACGGCAATTAGGGGAGAGAACAGATGAAAATGAATCCTTTAAAAGGAAAGGGAAAGAGGAAAAGACAAAAAGAAATTCGGGGTGCAAAAAAAGGAAAGGGAAACTAGAGGGGTTTTAAAGGCGGGCCCCGGGTGGGGTTTGGGCCGGAAAAATTAAGAAACAGAGAATAAAGTTCACCCCTGGTAAAACGAATACAAGGCATCAAGTAAAAAAAACATGGTTTTCACCGCACTGACTGTGGCCGGCGACCAGAGCCCAAAGCTGGGGGCTGCTGGGCATGATCATGACAATAATACATACCGTATTGTTAAAACCAGTTTACATACACTATATGAAAAGACACATATTCATGTTTTTCTCACTATCTGACATGAAATCAGAATAAACCATATCCATTTTAGGATTATTAAAAATATTTATATTTGCCAAATGCCAGAATAATGAGAGAGGCATTTTTATTACTTTCTGCAAAGTCACAAGTTTACATATACTAGGATTTGGGACAGACCATATGATGATATCATGTCTTTGGAAGCTTCTGATAGGTTTATTGGCAACATCTGAGTGAGTTGGAGACACATCTTTGGATTTTTTTTTATACATACCAGAAACACACTGCTTCTGTGTTTAACATCATGGAAACGTCCACAGAAATCAGCCAAGATATCAGGAAGAGAATTGTGGACTTTCACAAGTCTGGTGTAATTTCCAGATACCTGAAGGAGCTCTCTACAAACAATTATACGCAAGTACAAACAAAACAGGAACGTTCAGCCATCATACAACTCAGGAAGGAGACAGGTTCTGTGTCTCAGAGATGATCGTGCTTTGGTCCGAAATGTGCATATCAACCCAAGAACAAAAGCAAAAGACCTTGTGAAGATGCTGGCGGAAGCCGGTAAGATTGTGTCATTACCCACAGTGAAATGAGTACTGTATCAATATGGATTGAAAGGCCACTCTGCCGGGAAGAAGCCATTACTCCAAAAGAAACATCTAAAAACCAGATTAATGGTTGCAAATGCACACAGGAACAAAGACCTACATTTTTGGAGACATGTCCTGTGGTCAGATGAAACTAAAATTTAACTGTTTGGCCATAATGACCATTGTTTTGTTTGGAGGAAGAAGGTAGAAGCTTGGAAGCTTAAGAACACCATCCCAACTGTGAAAAACAAGGGTGGCAGCATCATGTTGTGGGGTTGTTTTGCTGCAGAAGAGACTAGTGCACTTCACAAAATAGATGGCATCATGAGGAAAGAATATTGGCAATACTGAAACAACATTTCAAGACATTAGCCAGGAGATTAAAGCTTGAGCGGAAATGGGTCTTCCAAATGATCAGATAGTGAGAAAAACATGCATATGTTTCTTTTTAGATAGTCTATGTAAACGTATGATTTCAACTGTTTACATCTGTCATACATGCAACCATAAAGTGAAATACACTTTTACATTTTTATTCAGACCGTGGCTGTGGTCTGTTAGGCAAGCACTCCTATATATTTCTTTTGCTCACTCATCTGCTGATTATATATATTTTCTTTAAATACATGCAACCATGTCCAAATAATCCAATGAGCAAATCATTTATAGAATGTTTCTTTAATATCTGGAATACTATACTTTGTGAAAAGAAACATAAAACTAGTGAAATATTAACCTCACTTTTTAATTTCTTCTCTTCCACAGGGCTAATTAGGAGAGGGATCTTCTCACCTTCATGGATCTAAGGAATCTGTCCATATACAATGATGAATATAATAATGGCACTAATGGCACAGACATTGATCAGAAGACTCACTACAATTACTATGCCATGCTGCTTACACTCCTTATATTTGTCATCGTCTTTGGCAATGTCTTGGTGTGCATGGCAGTGTCTAGAGAAAAGGCTCTACAAACCACCACCAATTACCTAATTGTCAGCCTGGCTGTAGCTGATCTTTTGGTGGCAACACTGGTGATGCCATGGGTGGTTTACCTTGAGGTAAGTTTACTATTGACAATGATGTCTGTTAAAAAAGTGTATACATTTTTTTTTACTCTGTAAGTTTAAAAGGTGGATGTCTTTAATAATGTTCTTTTAGTTTTAGTATCATAGTAGTTTTTGTACTGTAAAAAATGCAAACATTTTCTATTTCTCAAAATTGCACTGCAGCACCATTTTCTGTGCCCAATAACTGTTTTGTTCTTCCACTTATGGAATGGTACATTTTTGTGCAGGCTGAACTGATCTTTTTATTGGCACCATTTTAGGATGTGAGCTTTTTATCACTTTTTATTTGGCGATTCCAGTTATGCGTAAAGTTTTTATTTTTCATTTGTAAAATAGCAAAGGGGGGTGATTTGAACTTTTAATTTTTATCATTTATTTTCATACTTTTTTTTTTTACCTTAACTGTGAGTCCCCCTAGGATACTTGACCACTACAGGGTGTGATAATTTGTTCACCCTTCAGCATTATATAAGCAATGCAGAAGGGTGTTCAAAGATGGTGACTACATCACTTTCTGCCTCAGACAGGAAGTGATAGCAATCCATAAGTGGTGGTGATGGACTCCTTCATAATACTTCCAGCCGCCATGTTAACATTTGCACCACATGAACGGCAGGATCTAATGGGTTAAACAGCAGGGAACATAGCCAGCTCCATTCACTGCTGTTAGTGATGGGTGTGAGCTGCAATTTGCAGCTGAAAACAGCCTCATATTTAACGGGGTTACTGAGTAATCCCACTACATAGAACCTTACCAACACCAGGACATACCCACACATCCTGTGTCGGTACGGGCTTAAAATTGAAATGTACTATTGAATCCCATTTTATGAAAACATTTACAGTTGAAACCAGAAGTTTACATACACTGTATAAAAAGATACAAATGCATGTTTTTCTCACTATCTGACATGAAGTCAGAATAAACCTTACCAGTTTTGGTCAATTAGCATTACCAAAATTACTTATATTTGCAAAATGTCAGAATAATGAGAGAGAGAGAATTTGTTAAGGCATTTTTATTACTTTCTGCAAAGTCAAAAGTTTACATACATTTTATTAGTATTTGGTAGCATTGTCCTTAAACTGTATTGTTGGGTCAAATATAACAATGGCCATTATGGCCAAACAGTTAAATTTTAGTTTCGTCAGACCACAGGACATGTCTCCAACAATGTAGGTTTCTGTTTCTGTGTGCAATTGCAAACATTAATCTGTCTTTTATATGCTTCTTTTGGAATAATGGCTTCTTCCAAGCATAGTGGCCTTTCAGTCCATGTTGATACAGTACTCATTTCACTGTGGATAATGACACAATCTTACCAGCTTCCGCAAGCATCTTCACATGGTCTTTTGCTTTTATTCTTGGGTTGATATGTACATTTTGGACCAAAGCACGTTCATCTCTGAGACACAGAGCCCGTCTCCTTCCTGAGCAGTATTATGACTGGACATTCCTATTTTGTTTGTACTTGTGTATAATTGTTTGTTGAGATGAATGAGGTACCTTCAGGTATCTGGCACTTACACCCAAGGATGATCCAGATCTGTGCAAGTCCTCAATTCTCTTCCTGACATCTTGGCTGATTTCTTTAGAATTTTCCATGATGTTACACACAGATGCAGTGCGTTTCTGGTGTGCTTTATCCCTTTCTCGACATTGGACATACCCATACGTAGTAGGGGGACGTCGTGGAGATTGTGTGGACTTCCAAATGAGCCCCGCACGATCGTGACATGGGACCAGTGGTATATTACCACTGGCCTCAAGCCGCATCACCCATGGCCGGAGTGAACTCCGGCTGCGGGTGATTAACCCCTTAGCTCCGACGATCTAATAAGATCGCCGGAGCTAAGTCGCAGTCAGAAGAAGGGAGTTTTTTTCTGCTTGCTCTCGGCAAACAATGGCACGATCATGCCACTGCTGTCTCCTACCAGACAGCCTGGGAATGTAATAAACACTTCCCGAGCTGTCTGTGACATCACTATGCCTGGTAATGCATTGTGGGCATTGCCGGGCAGGGTGATTGCCAGTCCCCATGGAGACCAGTATACAGCTTTTCTGCTCTGTACTGACCTCCTATTGTATGAGTGATCTGAAGATCACTCATACAGTTCTCCTATGGGGAAAAGTGAAAAGAGTGTAAAAAAAAAAGTGAAACACGCAAAAAATAAAATAAAAGCATGTACATCGCCATTTTCCCCTTTAGAAATGCCAATCGCCCTTCAAAAAATAAATAATGTACACATATTTGGTATCACCGCATGCATAATGACTAGAGATGGGCGGATTTCTCAAAAATTCGATTCGTCGAGTTCGCCGAATTTTCCGACAAAATTTGCTGCGACCCAAATTAATTTGCGAAGAATCGCGTTAAAAAACAGCTATTTCCTGGCTGCAGAAATCCTGTAGGGTGCTGTATAACGTTGTGCCATGCAAAAATCTGCAGAGGGAGCTTGGTTTGGTCTTCATACAATGCTGTGTTTTAGTATGACACGCATACAGTGGTGGCCAAAAGTATTGGCACCCCTGCAATTCTGTCAGATAATACTCAGTTTCTTCCTGAAAATGATTGCAATCACAATTCTTTGGTATTATTATCTTCATTTAATTTATCTTCAATGGAAAACCACAAAGAATTGGCATAAAGCCAAATTGGATATAGTTCCACACCAAACATAAAAAAGGGGGTGGACAAAAGTATTGGCACTGTTTGAAAAATCATGTGATGCTTCTCTAATTTGTGTAATTAACAGCACCTGTAACTTACCTGTGGCACCTAAGAGGTGTTGGCAAAAACTAAATCACACTTGCAGCCAGTTGACATGGATTAAAATTGACTCAACCTCTGTCCTGTGTCCTTGTGTGTACCACGTTGAGCATGGAGAAAAGAAAGAAGACCAAAGAACTATCTGAGGACTTGAGAATCCAAATTTTGAGGAAGCATGAGCAATCTCAAGGCTACAAGTCCATCTCCAAAGACCTGAATGTTCCTGTGTCTACCGTGCGCAGTGTCATCAAGAAGTTTAAAGCACATGGCACTGTGGCTAACCTCCCTAGATGTGGATGCAAAAGAAAAATTGACGAGAGATTTCAACGCAAGATTGTGCGGATGGTGGATAAAGAACCTCGACTAACATCCAAACAAGTTCAAGCTGCCCTGCAGTCCGAGGGTACAACAGTGTCAACCCGTACTATCCGTCGATGTCTGAATGAAATGGGACTGTATGGTAGGATACCCAGGAAGACCCCACTTCTTACCCCGAGACATAAAAAAGCCAGGCTGGAGTTTGCCCAAACTTACCTGAGAAAGCCTGAAATGTTTTGGAAGAATGTTCTCTGGTCAGATGAGACAAAAGTAGAGCTTTTTGGGAAAAGGCATCAACATAGAGTTTACCGGAAAAAAAAGAGGCATTCAAAGAAAAGAACACGGTCCCCACAGTCAAACATGGCGGAGGTTCCCTGATGTTTTGTGGTTGCTTTGCTGCCTCTGGCACTGGACTGATTGTCCATGTGCATGGCATTATGAAGTCTGAAGACTACCAACAAATTTTGCAGCATAATGTAGGGCCCAGTTGTGAGAAAGCTGGGTCTCCCTCAGAGGTCATGGGTCTTCCAGCAAGACAATGACCCAAAAAACACTTCAAAAAGCACTAGAAAATGGTTTAAGAGAAAGCACTGGAGACTTCTAAAGTGTCCAGCAATGAGTCAAGACCTGAATCCTATAGAACACCTGTGGAGAGATCTCAAAATGGCAGTTTGGAGAAGGCACCCTTCAAATCTCAGGGACCTGGAGCAGTTTGCCAAAGAAGAATGGTCTAAAATTCCAGCAGAGCATTGTAAGAAACTCATTGATGGTTACCGGCAGCGGTTATTCGCAGTTATTTTGGCTAAAGGTTGTGCTACCAAGTATTAGGCTGAGGGTGCCAATACTTTTGTCCGGCCCATTTTTTTGGTGAAATGATCCATGATTTGATTTTTGTCTCATTCTGTTTTGTGTTTTTTCATTGCAAGCAAAATAAATGAATATATTAATACCAAAGAATTTGTGATTGCAATCATTTTCAGGAAGAAACTGAGTATTATCTGACAGAATTGCAGGGGTGCCAATACTTTTGGCCACCACTGTATGACTGCCGCTGCTCTTAGAATCGCTTCACTCGAAAAATTCCCTGGGCACTTACGGGGGCAAAACTGACCAAAAAACTGAAGCGGGAATGCAGCCTGATAAAGTCATGGCAGCTCCAGCTGGAAAAAAACAAGCTGAGGGCTAAGATCCACGATAGCATCAAAGAATACAGTAGCAGGTTACTGGAGTCGGCACAGGTCTCAGCACAGTAAGGGGATGTCACAGCAGGGATCAATCCATGAGGCCAGAGCTTTAAACCGTCACGAAATATGACAGAACCTGTTCTGTTAAACATCTAAAGGCCCCAGAATGAGTGGAAAGGGTGTCGGCAGTAATTTTGCGTTAACGTCTCTGATAATGTTGCCCTTCCTTTCATCCGTCAGTGTCCGCTTTCAATCGGTCAATAATCCATCAGTATCGCTAAGGCCAAAAACAAACAGGAGTTGATCCAAAACAGGGATGACCAGTAAATGGGATATTTGCATGTCTTCTGTGTTCTGTATCCACTCCTGCTTTTGGCTAGAAAATCCTGATGCTTTTCATTCCTTCTGACAGATGAAAAGAAGGGGAAAACCAAACATAGTGGCAACATCATAGAGTGCTGAGGGTGTAAACAACATTAGGAAAACACAGGGTGTTCCAGAGAGACAGCGGTAACTTGGCAGCAGCATGAGTAGGCCACAGAGTGGCACAATGACAAATTCTGGAGGTAGCAGCAATATCAGGAGCTCACAAGGTGGTACAATGACACAGTATGGAGGTGACGGCATCAACAGCAGCAGCAGCATGAGAGTGGCACAATGACAAATTCTGGAGGTGGCTCCATCAGGAGTTGGCCACAGAGTGGCTCAATGACAGAGTGTGGAGGTGACGGCAGCAGCAACAGCATGAGGTCAGAGAGTGGCACAATGACAAATTCTGGAGGTGGCACCAACAGGAGTAGGCCACAGAGTGGCACAATGACAGAGTGTAGAGGTGACGGCAACAGCAACAGCAGCAGCATGAGTTCATAGAGTGGCACAATGACACAGTGTGGAGGTGACGGCAGCAACAGCAGCACCATGAGGTCACAGATTGGCACTATGACACTGTGGAGGTGACGGCATCAACAGCAGCAGCAGCAGTATGAGGTCAGAGAGTGGCACAATGACAAAATCTGGAGGTAGCAGCAACATCAGGAGCCCACAGATTGGCACAATGACACAGTGTGGAGATGACGGCAGCCACAGCAGCTGCATGAGGTCATAGAGTGGCACAATGACAAAGTGTGGAGGTGACAGCAGAAACAGCAGCAGCATGAGGTCATAGACTGGCACAATGACACAGTATGGAGATAACGGCAGCATCAGCAGCAGCAGCATGAGGTCAGAGAGTAGCACAATGACAAAGTGTGGAGGTGACAGCAGAAAGCAGAGCTGAGTCCACTGGCACATGACAAGTGTGGAGGTGATGGCATCAGAAGCAGCAGCATGAGGTCATAGAGTGGCACAATGACAAAGTGTGGAGGTGACAGCAGAAACAGCAGCAGCATGAGTTCACATACTGGCACAATGACACAGTGTGGAGGTGATGGCATCAGAAGCAGCAGCATGAGGTCAGAGAGTGGCTCAATTACAGAGTGTGGAGGCGGGTGGCAATACCAGTCCCTGGTAAAGATGGTGGTAGGCAGATGGAGCAACTGGCAGCAGATGTGTGGCATCAGGCAGATGGCAGTATCAGAATAGTGGCTGAGGTAGGTACTTAGAATCCAGACTCATTTCTCAAAGGTTTGGGGAGGCGTTATGGCTGATGTAATCTGACGCCTAAGGTATTGGTGTGTGGAAATCCTGGCCGATCCACACCTGATACATCTTGACAAAGGTCAGTCTCTCCACATTTTGGGTTGAGAAGCGAGTTCTTCTCGGGGTAACTGTGGCCCCCGCCACACTGAAGACCCACTCAGGTGCCACACTACTGGCCGGGCAGGATAACTTCTCCACTGCAAACTCGGCAAGTTGCAGCCACACATCCGGTTTGGCTGCCCAGTAGTCCAGCAGATCTTCTAACTGGGGTGGCAGAGTGCTGTCCAAGTAAGCCGCCACCTGCTGGTTCAGGGTCTGCTCCAGGTCCTGCTGCTGCTGGTGAGTGCCCTCCTCACTGGGCGGGTGAAGGAAGCTGCTCATCAACAACTCCAGACTTAGGTTGCTGCTAATGGAGCTGGTACTGCTCCTACCCTCCCCCCCCCTCACTTTCCCACAGTAGCCATGGCAGTAGTACGTCAGTGGTGAGGAATCTGCATGCTGTGGGCCATCTGCACAAGTGACTCTGAGGGACTCCCTGCCTCCATATCCACTGTATACTGCCACGGTGCTTGGGGGTTATCTGCCTCGTCTTCCTCATCTCCATCTCCTGGGTCAGCTGCTCCTGCTCCTCCTCTCCTTTCACCCGGGTAGAAAAAACACTAATTTCACCAGACAATGCTTGTGCTCCAATGTCCTCCTCCTCCTCCACTTCAGCCCTCACCGAAGTTATGTGGCCGCGAGATGTAGTCACCACGTCTCCAGTCCCCTGTCCAGACAGATTTTTCAGCATCTGTTCCAGGACATGAAACAGTGGAATGATGTTATTTATTCCGTAGACATTATGCCTGAGAAATAACGTCACTTCCTCAAATGGCCTCAGCAAAGGAGGTGTCACGCATGAGCTGAACGGTGACATCAAAGTTACACAGGGGAGTAATGCTGTCCATTGGATCATCAAAAAATGGGGTTAATGGCCTTTCTCGTTTTTTAAGTTGGTATAACATGTGAAGCTTAAATTTCCCAAAGGGGGTGGAAACACGCATTTCGCGTGTGTGGGGGGAGGATTCTGCCGCGCAGTTGAGGAGGGGTCCTGGCTTTTTAGGAAGGATAAAGTGCATGCACAGTTTCCCCGCCCATTTTTAGGAATGTCTTTAGGTTGGGGGGAAGATTCAGGGAACCTTTTCAAAAACCAATTGAAAACGTTTTCGCCAGAGGGGGCATGGACCATCCTCCTGGGGCAGCGCGGACACCATGTTATCCCTTTTTTCCGTCACCATGGGTTTTCCCATTTGCAGTTGGCGCGGAGAAAGCCACACTTTGATTTCCTTTCTGCATGACGCGGGGAAATTTCCCTTCGCCGAGGCAAACCGGTTTTAAACGCGTGACACCATGGTGCCCCTGCCAGTGGTTGTGGAAGCCAATTTGGAGGCTGAGGTGGTAGTAAAGGGGAGGCGGTCATTGGCGCAGGGCAGCAGTTTACAGGGGGGAAAAAAAGGGGTTTTCCTGCCAGTTGTTGGTGGGCTGGGCAGGGGAAACACATTCACCCCGTGGGGGCCCTAACGGGGTGTTGTCCCGCCGTAGTTACACTCCACACTTGACCTTGGAAGACCCGAAGCTCAAGGGCTGGCCCCCCTTTCTGTTTTACATTTTGTGAATGGCGGGATTGCTTTTTTGGAAAAAAAAATACGGCTTGGGCTCTCCCCCGGCTCGGGACAAGCCCCTTAGTTTTTGAATGGGCAGAGTCCACCACTTGGAAAGGGAGGGGGCCCTCCCAGTACCAAACCCCGGGAAGGAGCACGGTCACTTCTGCACCTTAGGATGGGTGGACGCATGCTGTTGTCTCTTGGCAATTCCCTCGTTGAAGACTGCTGGCCCCATGAGTAGCATGGGCAGGAAATCTGGACGGGGGAGATGATGGCAAAGAAAAACAGCTCTCTTCGGCAGAGGGGGTGGACCCTTGACTGGAAAAAAAGGGAATCGGGCCACTAGGTGCCACTGAAAGTTGCGGGGTGCAGCGGGATGGAAACCATATCTTAGACACTTTTCCCTCCCAGGCCACTGGTTTGGTGACTTTTGCATGGTTGACGCAAAATTTTGGTTGCCAACGTTAGCTCCGTGGCCCCTTTCCCCTTTTTTGCCGACTTTTTCCCTACTATCCCACGTTTTTGGCTCCCTCTGGTGTTTTACAAAATGCTGCCATCCCGGGCCGAGTAGGTGATTTTACCACCAAGCCCCCTCACTGATTTGACTACTAGTGCCGCTGCCCTTTCTGAACCTCTTGTTGTTTTCTTTTTAGGGAAACCCGCGAAGGGGAGTTTTCTACCCTAGGTCGGGTTTTGGGTCCCGACCTCCACGCTGCCCCCTGCTGACCCCGGCCCCCACTACTGACTTGCTGGCTGCGCCGCTGCCTTTTCCCCGCAAGCTGACCCCTCTTCTCCTGCGATTTATGATGGGAAATCCTGGCTTCAGCAGGCTCCCAAAAAAACAATCCCTTTGACAACGCATCGAAATTTTTTTGTGCCCGTCACTGTATTCCCCCCACTACGGGGGCTCAAATGTGCAGAGCCTGACTGCTCAAAATTTTTTCCTCGCTCTATAGTTTGGGGCCCGAGCCCAGACCCCAAAAAGTAGAAAATCTTTCTGAGGGAACCCGGGTGGGAAAAGAGGTTTGGGGTTTAGGGCAGGTAGGGGCCCCTTTCCCACTCCCCGGCCCCTTCCAAAATAAGGTTGTGTCTGACGTTCCCCCCCGGGGTTTTTGGCTGGGGGGTTTTCAGATGTCATTGGGAGGAAAATGGATGACCTAGTAAACCAAACAAGAACCTTTTTGGGTTTTCTGGTCAACACAGCTGCTAGATAAAACTAGCAGTTTTGGGGCCCCACAGAGGGCCCCTGCTGCGGGCGTCCCCCTTTTGTGCTGCGACCTTTTGCCTGCCCCCAGGAAATTTGTGCCCCTGCCCCTCGAAAGTAAGGGCTCCCCCCTCTCTTTTCCCCATACTTTGATTTAAAAAATTTACAGACTCGGGTTTTAAAAAAGGGTTTCTGTATGTGAAAAAATTCCCCACCCTGTTTTCACTCGAAGGCAACATAACAGGGTAGAAAGGGTTTCCAAATCTGAAATTTTCCCCAATAAATACAGCAGGGGGAAATTGAAATAATAGCGCAGTAAATGCGGTCTGTATTTCTGTCATAATTCAACACTTTGAGGATTGAGTGGATTACTTGAATTTAAAATTCCCTAATTCATCAGGAGAAATTTAAATAATGGTGCAGAAAAATTGGTTTGTATTTCTATCCCAATACAACACTATAAGGATTGATGGTATGAATTTACTATGAAAATTGAAAAATTCCTCTAATACAACAAAGAGATAATTGAAAAATAATGGCGCAGAAAAAGCGGTCTGTATTTCTATCCCAATACAACACTAACAGGATTGAGTGGATTACTTGAATTTAAAATTCCCCAATACAACAGAAGAAATTAATATTATGGCGCAGAAAAAGCGGTCTGTATTTCTATCCCAATACAACATTATCAGGATTGAATGGATTACTTGAATTTAAAATTCCCTAATACAACAGAAGAAATTGAAATAATGACGCAGAAAAAGTGGTCTGTATTTCTATGCCAATACAACACTATCAGGATTGAATGGATTGCTTGAACTTAAAATTCCCTAATACAACAGGAGAAATTGAAATAATAAGATCTGTGTAGCAGCAGCAGCAGGGACGCTGTTATGCCAAGAGACACAAGGAGAAGACTGTGAGGAGGTACACTCTGATTGGCTTCATGTCTGCACATGTCATTGAGGGTCCTCCTCTCTTCCTCCAAGAGTTCTTTCCCCATGTAATGCCATGTGCTTGCGGCCATTTTACAAAAAAAAGACACTTCGTTCCCACGAAGTACCATAAACTTCGGCTTTGTGCAGAACCAAAGTTTTCCCGAAATTCTAAACGAATTCCACCTTGTTTGAATTTTTTCTTCCATCTCTATTAAGGACACACCTTATATATTAATATGTCACATTAAATAAACCACATTGTGAACGCCGTTAAAATAAAACAATCCAGGAACTGCGATTTTGGTTCATCTCGCAGCACATAAACTGGAATAAAAAGTAATCAAAAACTCATATAAACGTCAAAGTTGTACCATTTAAAACGTTGGTTCATCCCGCAAAAAAAAAAAAAAAAACACTGCTCTGTATACGGAAAAATGAAAAAAGTTATGGCTATTAGGCAATGTTCACAAGGCTTATTATGGGCTAAATGCGTCCCAGTCATTACGGTAATCCACAGTTCTCATAGAGAGCTGTGCGAAATACGGCTATTCGAAATACGGCGAGCGGGGAGAAAGTGACATGTCAATTATTCACGGCGGTATACGCGCCGTGGATAATGAATATCTATGGGGCTTGCAAGCTGCCCACCTCTCCGCTGCCCAGCATGCAGCGTAATTACTACCAGGATTGCTGTATTTTGTTCAAAATGTCTCACAAAAACCTTAATAAAAAGTGATCAAAGTGTCTGTATATATATAATATATATATAATATTCCTACCGAGAAATTGATACGGACAAAAAGGAATTGCAGTGATCCTTTAGATTTTGCCACTCAGCAGGAATTTGTTTTAAATAAATTGAAGCAACGAGGCTACGCAGATACGGTTTTAAATCATGCCAAAAATAAGGTAAATAAGATACCCCATTCACACATGGTTCGTGATACAGTTAAATCAAATAGAAATAATAAGGCTATGGGTATCACATTTACGACTATGTATACTCATAAAATTGTAACCATTATAAAAAAGGCATCTTCTCCTAATTTAGCTAATATTATTAAAAATGGGGTTAGATTTGCTGATATAAAAATCTCCAAACGTGGGATCTCTAGTTTCTCCTAATCTTTTTGTGATGGCAGATAATAAACAAGTTTTGGTTATCTGTTAGGGCTCCTTCCATTGTATCCATTCTATTTGTTTGACGTGCAATTACATGGAGGTTAAAGATACATTTGTTTCTTTTGTTACCAATAAAAGCTATAAGATACAACAATATATCAGTTGTAATACCAAAAATATTGTTTATCTTATTTCATGTGTCTTGTAATGTACACTATGAAAGCTATACATCTACATCTTTTAAAACTAGAATGCAACGTCATTTATCTAATGCTAGGAAAGCAGTGTGGCATACTACTATGTCCAATGTTTCTGCACCCTTCATTGAGATCCATGGGAGTGACACCGCCTCTTTTCGGTTTGTAGGTATAGAAAGATTATTCCCCTCAAATAGAGGTGGTGACCTACGTAGCAAATTATTGGATTGTGAAGCCAAGTGGATCTTCACGTTGGGAACTAGACAGCTGGCTGGCCTCAATATTAAATGTGATCTGCTTTATCATTATTTATTTGTATATATTACATTTATGTGTTTCTTGTTCTTTTTTGGGAATTGTATTACTTTCTTTGTTAATGGTTCTCAGAGCTTAGATTATGATTTATACATTTGTTATATTTTATAGTTTACGTTTGCTTTCTATGTCTTAAGGGTTATACATGTTAAAGGTGAAAATCAGTTGCCAGCGTGATTTCCTTTACCTTTTTAGCAGCCAGTTGGGCGTTACCTGTCAGACCAGGAATAAGGTGTTTTCCACTGAAACGCATCGGTCGTGCCTTGCTAAGCCTGATAGTGTCCTGGCAAATCTGGTGGATGTTGTCGGTTTTTACATTTTTTCTGTGGCTGCCTTGTATTTTTAAATGGTTTTCAAATAAAAAATTGTGAAACTTTTATTGCCGGTGATGCCTTTCATGAGATTGTTGGAACTCAACAATCTCATGGAATGCTCGACCTCCACTATTTCCTCTTTCCATATGAAAATAGTAAATTTTACCATTTTTCATGATACTTTTCATAAATAAGCAAGGACTTTTTGGACCAAAATTTCTTACTAACTTAAAGCACAATGTGTCACAAGAAAACAGTCTCTGAATTACATGGATAGGTAAAAGTGTCAAAAAGTTATTCTTACATAAAGTCACACAGATTTCATAAGTGGGGCTCTGTCAGGAAGGCCAAAACTGGCTGTGGCAGTAAGGGGTTAAAATTAGTGATGAGTGATTGTGTCAACTATAGTTATCGATTCGATAGTCGATATCGGCAATTATCATGACAATATCCGATAGTCGATAACAGATTATCGCCGATGACCATTAGTCTATGGGAGAGGAACAACACCTTCATTCTTAGGCTATGTTCACATGGCTTAACTGTGGGACGTAATTACGCCCCGCAATTACGCCGTGTGGCCGGGGGTGAGGCGGGAGCGGGGGGCCGGCACCTCGCCGGCCCATTGACTTGCATTACCAGCGGCGCGTATACGCTGCTAGTAATTCACATGTCAATTATCTCCCCCCTCGGCGTATTCGCCGAGCAGGGAAAGGAGACGTAATGACATAGTTCTCTATGAGAACTGTGGATTACTGTAGTTACTAGGACGTATTCAGCCCATAATTTGCGCACTCCGGCGCATAATTACGGACCGAAATACATCCAGGATATTGCCGTGTGAACATGGCCTTACACCCAAACAGGGCTGGAGAAGCTGGAATTAACATCCACAACAGTAAACTGGATACATGCTACATCTTAGGCAACACAATTAGGCAACAAGAGTCACAGAAAAAAAGTCACAGACTATTCACTATCCCTGTCCTGTACCACAGCATGACCCTTAAACCTGCATGACCCACACATTAAAAAGTGCCAGGAGGAAGTATTATTTGAACCATCATTTTAGTTGAACTGGATATTGACTATCCATGTCCTGGAACGCAGCATGACCCTTAAACCTGTCTGACCCACAGATTAAAAAGTGACAGAAAAAGGAGTCTTTCAACCACCATTTTAGTTGAACAGGACATTGACTATGCCTTTCCTGGACCGCAGCATGACCCTCAAACCTGTCTGACCCACAGATTAAAAACTGCTTGAAAAAGGAGTCTTTGAACTACCATTTTAGTTGAACTGGACATTGACTATACCTGTCCTGGACCGCAGTATGACCATTAAACCTGTCTGACCCACAGATTAAAAAGTGCCGGAAAAAGGAGTCTTTGAACCACCATTTTAGTTGAACTGGACATTGATTATACCTGTCCTGGGCCACAGCATGAGCCCCAAACCTGCATGACCCCCAGATTTAAAAAGTGCCGGAAAAAGGAGTCTTTGAACCACCATTTTAGTTGAACTGGACATTGACTATACCTGTCCTGTACCACAGCATGACCCCTAAACCTGTTTGACCCACAGATCACAAAGTGGCACTATGCTATTTTGTACAGTGACTGTCATTTAGTATATTTTTTGGTAACTGACATTTGTTTACAGAATTTATTTAGGGAAGTTTTATTTAACATAACATATGTGATAAATAGAGATGGGCAAATTTCTCAAAAATTCGATTCGGTGACTTCGCTGAATTTTCCGACAAAATTCGTTTCGGTCAAAATTGCTTCAGGACTTATCGCATTAAAAAACAGCTATTTCCAGGCTGCACAGAGCCAGCAGGGTGCTGTAGAACTTTGAGTAATGCTTAAATATGCAGAAGGAGCTTGGTTTGGTCTTCATACAATGTTGTGTTTTAGTATGACATGCAGATGACTGCCGCCGCTCTTAGAATCGCTTCACTATAAAATTCCCTGGGCACTTAAGACGTCAAAACTGACCAAAAAACTCAAGGAGTGACCCCTGCTGCGACATCCCCTTGCTGTGCAGCGACCTGGGCCTGCTCCAGGAATATTTGTGCCACTGCCACTCGCAGGTGAAGAGCCTGCCACCTCTCTGTCTGACATAGTGATTGTTCTAAAATGTACAGACACTGTTTGATGAAGTATCTGTATATGATAAATACACACCCTGTATTTGACTCCAAATGAACCCACGAACAAGCTTGGGTAACCCTTGGATATAAATTGCGCTCCACAAATGGGCAGGAAAAATTGACTTGTATGTGCCGTTTAAAAACACTGTGTATTTTACTGAATATAAAAGCAAAAACAGGCTTAATTAACCTTCGGATACGAATTATGATACAGCCAAAATTTCTTCTTTGGCGGTGAAAAGGAATGTTTATTTTAATGAATACAACTGCAGAAAAATACTTAGTTAACCTTTGAATGTAAATTGCGCAAAAGAAATATGCTGCCAACAATTATCAGCTTTGTAGCATGTTAAAACGGCATGCATTTTACGGAACACAACAATAGAAAAAGTTGTAATTAACCTTCGGTTATGAATTATGCTACAGGCAAAATTTCTTCTTTGGAGGTGAAAAAGAACGTTTCTTTTAGTGACCACAACAGCAGAACAAAGCTTAATTAACCCCTGGATGTATATTGCGCAAAAGAAATATGCTGCCAATAATTACCAGATTTGTAGTGTGTTAAAATGGCGTGTATTTTATGGTACAGAACAACAGAAAAAACTTGTAATTAACCTTTGGTTATGAATTATGCTACTGGCAAAATTTCTTCTTTGGAGGTGAAAAAGAACATTTCTTTTAGTGACCAAAACAGCAGAACAATGCTTAATTAACCCCTAGATCGAAATTGTGTAAAATAAATGAGCAACCAAAAATTAAGTGGTATGTGGATTGTAAAAATGCTGTTTCTTTAACTGAATACAACAGGAACAAGCTTAGATAACCCTTGGATATTCAATGTGCTGAAGAATTGAGCAGATAGCATTAAAATGTACATGCAGCTGCACTGGATGCACACTGGACTTCAGTTCCAATACCCCACAAAATCAGAATTAGAACATTAGGTAAGCAGTCTCTGAGACAAGCTGTGACACCCCCGAAAAATCGCTGTATAAAAGTGAATTTTTTAGTATGAGATATCACAAGCAGCCGCGGCAGCACCTTCCCTACACAGTACAGTCAGAGCGGTATGAGCTGCCAGCGTCACGCTCGGACTTATATAGTGTGGTGACGTCACAGAATCCCACCGGTCTCTGATTGGCTTCATCTCTGCACATGTCATGTAGGCTACGCCCTTCTTCCTCCCAGACTTCTTTCCCCCATGTAACGCCATGTGGTCGCAACCATTTTATCAATCAAAAGCACGCTTAGTTCCCGCGAATCACCCCAAACTTCGACTTCGTTCAGAATCGAAGTTTTCCTGAAATTCTAAACGAATTCCACTTCGTTAGAATCGATTCGCCCATCTCTAGTGATAACATACAACATACAACATATTTTTTACACGTGTAGATGTGTTAATTCGTTCGCACACCCCATAAGTAATAAAAATGTCCTAATTATCCCCAAAACCCTTCTTAGTTGAGAAGACATTTGCCCTCCTGGCTTCTGAGAGTGATTCAGCCAATTAATTCATTGGTTTCATTTTTCCACCAAATCCTTCTTCAGTGATTAGGAACAGACTCCCCTGGAGATCAAATGATGCAACCCCATAGTGACTCCAGCCCCAGAAAATTTTAAGCCTCAAATTGTGCAATGTGTGTCCAGCCCTGAAGCCCTTTTTGACACCACTTAACCTCACAGAAATCACCTTTATCAAAATCTGATTTTTTAGAGAAATTAGAAGCTCTCCTGATTGCCCCTAACGGTGAGAGCCAGTACTAGCCGTCAGTCATCTGTTAACACGGAGGTTCAGCTGCCAGACTTACAGTGGGTGCGGTGAGAGCCCAGGCTAGCGTCTGTTATCTATTAACACTGTAAAAATGCCCTGATGACGCAGCAACGAAAACAGTCGTGCTGAAGCAGAGTGCGGAAGTGTGAGGTAAGACCTCCAGCCTTCCTCAGTACACAGTCAAGACCTGGGTAGCGCTTGCCCCTCTGTATGAGTGTGGACCAATTGAGCTTCACTTGGAAATGCTGGTGGTTGACGCTCCTGTTCCACCCAGCTGCCCTTTTTCTTGGCATTCTTTTTCTCGTTTTACTCAGCGTGCTGGAGGATATTGTCTCTGTTCTTTGTTCTCTGTCCGTGCTCCATACTCCATGTCCTCTGAATAACCTACATCTGGTCAAGTCTTCCTGTACCTCCCTTGTACAATTCAGAGGAATATTTATACCAGCTATTTTGTACATGCAAGTTTTTTAGTAGTTTAATTCTAGAAAACACATTTTTAAAATAGGATGGAATCCCACCACGTCTTTGTTTCTCTTTTTTTTAATTGTATTAAATGGGTTGTCTCACTACAGGGATTGCTATCTATGTTAAAGATCTTGCAAAAACAAGTCATTTTGCAATATGTGTCCATTAACAGTGTCCTACCTATTCCTGTTTTTGACAGCACCATGCCCCATAAAATTCAAAACATGACACTTCAGCCACTGTTGACAATTGTGAAGAACAACTGTCTGTTAAAAAACACATTTTTTACAAATAGGACCTGTAGTATAGCTGTATGTCACAGCAACATGCCCCCAAAAATTCAAAAAATGACCCTTTGGCCACTCTTGACAATTGTGAAGAACAAATGTCTGTTAGAAAGCACATTTTTTTTAAATACGACCTGTAGTATAGCTGCATTTCACAGCAGCATGACCCAAAAATTTATAAAAATGACTTCTCAGCCACTGTTAAAAATTGTGAGGGAGAAATGCCACTTAGAAGCCACATTTCTGTTCCAATGGACCTTGATTATAGCTGTATCTCACAGCACCATGACCCCAAAACCATTGACAGTGCGACAAATTTGAAAGATGAAGTTAGTAAATGGAATACGTTTTTTTCATGAAACCTTGTACTATTGGTGTCTTTTATAGTCTCATCGACGCAAAACCATCAAAATGACCTTTTGGGTACTGAGAATAAAAATTGCTGTAAGAAATGATCATTTAATTTTTTTTTTTTTCAAGAGGACCATTTCTTTTTGAAGAGGAATGTGAAGTAGACCGGCAACTAATCGGTGACCTCGGCAATTGGGGCCATAACATCATCAGAGATCCATGCCTGATTCATCTTGATGAAAGTAAAATGATCTACATTATCTTTGGAAAGCCCGATGAGTTTGACTCCTCCAGCTGTGCTGAAGGTCCGCTCAGATATGATGCTGGCTGCTGGGAAGGACAACACCTCTATGGCGTGGCCAGCGAGCTCGGGCCATTCATCCATTTTGGATACCCAGAAGTCAATTGGGTCCGGAACATATCCAAAAACATCGGTGTTGAGATGCAGATAGTCATGCACCATGATCTTAAGCCGGTCTCTGTGTGTCGTATATGTGCCCTGCATTACATGCGGTGGTGAGGTGGTACATAAAGATTGACAGAGGGCACCCAGGAGGCTTCCGTTACAATGCCTGCTGTTGCTGCCGCAGCTACTTGTAACTCTACTGCTGTCACGTTGCTGACGTTGTTCCACCGTGACATTTGAAGAACGTGAAGCAGACACAACAGATGTCTCCAGTTGATCAATCAGCACGGTCTCCAATTCCTGCATTTTACTCTCTATTTGGGTGGGTGGAAGGAAAGTGCTGAGTTTTGCTTTGTACCGGGGATCGAGGAGGGCGGCCACCCAGTAACTATTGTTCAGTTTGATGGCCTTAATGCGAGGATCATGTTGGAGGAAATGGAGCATCCAAGCACTCATGTGAGAGATGGAGCCTTGATTTCCCAAGCCTCTGGGTCAAGGGGCACTAGCAAACTGATCTTCCTCATCTTCCTCCTCTGCCTCAAATCCGTGCCAACCTCTTTCCAAGGCAGGGACATTGACAACGTCGGTGTCCAGGAATACCTCATCCTCCTCCTCCTCCGCTTCCTCTGGCACAGCTTCAACACAGCCCTGACTTGCCTCAGATGATGCACCCTGAGAGCTGAGGCGCCGCCTTGCACTAGCCCTGGACCCCGAACTACTGCCTAATGAAGATCGATAAAATTGTGAAACTGTCGGGCCTTCTGGATTCGACAGAGAGAAAGGCTCCGTGTCCACATCTGTGTCCGTCTCCTCCTCCGTCGCTGGTGGGTCCTGATATTTCAGAGTGTCCAACGATCGTTCCAGAACTAAGATCACCACAATGCTCATGCTGACAAGGGCATTGTCTGCACTGTCCATTTTGGTGGCTTCTTCAAAACTGGCAAGGATGGTGCAGAGCTCTTTCACCTGCCTCCACTCTCGGTGGTTCAACACCCCGAGGTCAGAACCGCTGCTTGTCAGGCCATGTGTCACTTTATTCACAGCAAAATATAACCCCAATTAAGATATACCTTTTAATAGATATACATTTAAACATAACAAATACCCCACACAGACAAAAAATACAATGATAAATACCTAGGACAGGTAAACATACCTGAGGTTACAAACGCATATACCCTAATTCCGATACCTCACAATAGATGTATACCATTGAAAAGACTCATCCAATAGATAGATACCAAAAAAGTCCTTAAAAATGGTGACTAATAGAGCGAAGACATCACCCCGGCGGCTCCACAAACTAAGCCCTCAGTATAACCTATCAAAATGTAAAATTTAAAACATAAACCACATCACAAAGTAACGAACCCGACGCGTTTCCCCCTTTTAATTATTTAGGGTTCCTCAGGGGTCAAAAATGATGTACAAACATTTAAAGTTAAGGGATTCCTAGGTATAGATATAAACAGATGGATACTACCTGGTTATCCCTTCGACGGTCTGGCTCCTACTGATGATGAGGCGCTCTACTGATGCGTTTACGGCAAATGCGGCATATGACGCCGCTGGGTGAATCTGAGGCTTGATCGAGAGAGGCCCAGGCTTCAGAGGTCCTGGACCTTTTCGACGGCGATAAGCGAGGAGCGGTGTTTCCGCTGATCATGGCTGGCGGAATAATCTCAGCGGACTTGTGCGACCGCCTTCTCCATTTTTGAGGCGGGACCTGTACTGACACTACCCCATCGTCTTCCTCCTCGTCCAGGGTGTGAACGGCGGAAGTGTGAGCTCAGACCTCAAGCCTTCCTCAACAGACAGTCCAGACGCGGGTAGTGCTTTAGAAATTTCTGGACGATGAGGTTCATGATGTGTGCTAGGCAAGGGATGTGCTCCAGCCTACCGATCTTAAGGGCGGCCAGCAGATTTTGACCGTTATCGCACACCACCTTGCCTTGCACATGGTTCTTGTCACCCAGCCAGCGCTCGGTCTCGTTGCAAAGAGCCGTCCACAGCTCCTGAACTATGTGTTGACGGTCTCCAAGACAGATTAAATTCAACACGGCCTGGTTTCTATGGGCACGTGATGCCACCAAAGGACCTTGGGGGAAAGAACCCTGCACCATTCCTGCAGTTTTGAAGAGCATGTGCCGAGCCTGAGAGACACCGTTACCACCAGAGACATCCAGCCAGCTCAACCAGTGAGCCGTCACAGAGATATAGTGGCCTTGGCCGCGCTTCAAATTTTAGATGACTTGTGGCTGGCCAGGACAGGAACGGCTTTTCTGGAAAAGAAATGCCTGCTTGGCATCTGGTATTGGGGGCAGGCAAGGGCCATGACTGTGTCCACCAGACGGAAAGGCAACATTTCCAAGGTCAAAAGCCTGGCAATGCCGATATTCAGCCTTTTGGCTTTGGGATGGTTTGGGTTAAAGTGTTTCTTCTGATCCCAAACCTGGTAGACAGAACCCTGGCTGCTAGACTGGCCGCTGTACGGCGTGCAGGTCCTCAAACTGGGGGAGGGAGAAGGGGTAGGATGTGTCTCTCGTGGTGTTGGTTGTACTTGGGCTACGGTGGAGGCTGAAGCAGAGGCTGATCCTTGATCATGACTCTGAGAGACATGGCCAGCTGAGGAACGCTTGGTGGTGGCGGAGGAGGAGGAGGCGGAGACAGAGGGTGTGACAGTGGTTGGAAGCCCGGGATCGGTGTGGCCTTTTTTGGCCAAGTGTTCCCTCCATTTCAACTCATGCATTCGTTGCATGTGACTAGACATGGTGGTGGTGATGAAACACCTAAGATTCTTTCCTCTACTGATGCGTTTACAGCAAAGGCGGCATATGACATCGCTGGGTGAATCAGAGGCTTGCTCGAAAAAGGCCCAGGCTTGAGAGGTCCTGGACCTTTTCGATGGCGATAAGCGAGGAGCAGTGTTTCCGCTGGTCGTGGCTGGCGGAATAATCTCAGCGGATTTGTGCGACCGCCCCCTACCTTTTTGAGGCGGGACCCGTACTGACACTACCCCATCATCTTCCTCCTCGTCCAGTGATGAAACGCTCGCAAGCAAATTCTGCTGAACAGACCACGTTGGATCCGCAATGTCATCATCATCATCATCATCAACACAGGTGACTTCCTCGTCCTGACATTCTGCATCCAGGAGCTGCGGGCTACAAGCAACAGGCACTGCAAGACGTTGCCGACTGCCCGGGATTTTTGCCGATTGACCGGCTTCCTTCTCCTCCTCTGATGGCATCAGCGATTGGGCGTCAAAGCAGACAAAATCATCCTCTTTGGCCTCTTGATCTTTGGAAATGCCTTTTGACCCCAACCACATTTTGTCAGGTCTTCAGAAAATGGATTATCCACAGTGGTGGGTACACCAATTGATATTTGGGCTGCCTTCGCTTCATGTTGGATGGATGCTGACGATGATGTGGCCGTGACTGGGAGGTAAGACTGCTGTATGCAGGTTGCATTAACCACTGAAGAACAGATTGGCGACGCTGTTCGTTACTGAGATTAACGGGGCACCGACCCAGCGTTGACAGGCCTGACGGTCCTACAACTGACGATCCGCTGGCTTGCATGCTGTCGCCAGCACTGGAAGGAGCACCTTCTCTCGTACCTCTATCTCCATGTCCTACACCCCTCTTTGCTCGCTCACCACCTGCATTTCCCTCCATGTTCAGAAACATAAAAATTTAAGAAAGTATGGAAGAGTTTTTGACAGTCTTTTATTGAAACATGGCAAATCACAGCTCTTCTTAAATCCCTCTAATTTCCTACAGCCACCTAGGATTAGAAACTGAAATGTTTCTAGCGAATACCTGTGAAATGCGGTCTGGTGGAAGAACCGTAAGACAAAATCAACAGTGTTCTTCCTTCAGTCCCAGGGATTTACAACTGTCCAGTAGGACTAGGAATTGATAGTTTTCAACAAACTATCATACAATTGCGCTATCTGCGCCAAACTGAGATTCACCGAACGCAATAAAAATGTTCAAAAGTTACAGGGATGACAAATTGCGTTTTTTGCAGCAATGACAAACGAGAACAGTTACTAGAAAATTTTTCTATCAAAATTGTCGTACAACATGGCTATTTTAAAAAAAACTAGGGCCGCACCACGTGCAATACAGCTATTTAAAAGTTATAAGGATAACAAATGGTGTTTTTTGCACCAATGAAATACACCAACAGTAACTACAAAATTTCTGTATTCAAATTTAAGTACATGGTGGCTATTTGAAAAAAACCTGGGGCGAACCAACGTGCAATACAGCTATTTAAAAGTTATACGGATAAGAAAATGTGGTTTTTGCACCACTGAAATACACCAACAGTTACTACCAAATTTCTGTATTCAAATTTAAGTACAAGGTGCCTCTTTGAACAAAACTGGGCCGCAATAAATTGAAATACAGCTATTTAAAAGTTAAAAGGATAAAAAAAAGGTTGGTTTTGCATCAATGAAAAACAACAGCAGTTACTACAAAATTTCTGTATTCAAATTTAAGTACAAAGTGGCTCGTTGAACAAAACTGGACCGCGCCAAACTGAAATGCAGCTATTTAAAAGTTATAAGGATAATAAAAGGGGAGTTTTGCACCAATGAAATACACCTGCAGTTACTACAAAATTTCTGTATCCTAATATAAGTACAAGGTGGCTCTTTGAACAAAACTGGGCTGCGCCAAAGTGAAAAACAGCTATTTAAAAGTTATATGGATAAGAAAAGGTGGGTTTTGCACCAATGAAATACATCTGCAGTTACTAGAACATTTCTGTATCCTAATATAAATACAAGGTGGCTCTTTAAACAAAACTGGGCTGCACAAAATAAAAGGTACAATTTCACCTCAGGTGCGAGGTGTGCTGGCCAAAAACTGGTAAAAAAAAGCCATTTCAATGCAGGTTCAAAGCAGAGTCTGGGCTGCACAATATACACTCTCCTTTCAAAAGCCTGCCTGACTGTCTGTCTGTGTTCACCTGTCCCCCTCCCCTGCCGTGGCTGTACAGCGCTAGATACTTCTTTAAAGTCTCTGTCTAACTAACTAAGAGCTGAAATTCTCTAATCTACTTATATTCTAATGTTCACAGCTAAAATCATAGTTGTCTGTATGAATAAAGAGAACTGTGTCTGAGCTGAGCTGTATTGAGGGAGACCTAGCACACGTCCTGCTCTAGTGAGAGACACTGAAACACTGATGATGAACAGGAAATGCTGTTCTATGCAAAATGAGGTCATGTGATTTTTCTAGCCAATGACAACCATACACATCACAGTCATGACGTTACACACCCAGCTCACCCTGCTCTATGCTCTAAGCTGATTTGCTGGCAGCCAAAATGACAGGAAGCGCCGAAAATGGCGCGATAGTAATAGATTGTGTGCAGATTCTCACCTAAAATATTGTGTGCCGATTTCAACTTTGTCGATTATAATCGTTCATCCCTAGTTAAAATACATCCACAGATGTGTCCCTAATTAACTCAAATATTGCCAATAAACCTATCAGAGTTTTCCAAAGACATGACATCACCATATGGGCTTTCCTTGTTTTGTTTAAAGGCATAGTAATCCTCGTGTATGTAATCTTTTGACTTTGCAGAAAGTAATAAAAATGCCTTAAAAGTTCTCTCTCTCTCATTTTTCGGGCATTTGGCAAATATAAATAATTTTGGTAATCCTAATTGACCTAAAACGGGTAAGGTTTATTCTGATTTGCATGTATCTTTTTATATATTGTAAGTAAACTTTTGTTTTTCAACTGTACTTTTATATGAAAACAATTTTAAGTAATAAAAATATATTTATGAATTGAATAACGGTATTTAGATTTACTAAGAAAATGTTGTGTGATGTTAGGTACTTGTTATGGAAAAAGATGCACTGAAATAAAGGACAATTACAATATATAAAACACGAAACACAAAAACATTATGGGTAGAGATGGGCGAATTGATTCTAACAAAGTGGAATTCGTTTAGAATTTCAGGAAAACTTCGGTTCGGAACGAAGTCGAAATTTGGGGTACTTCGGGTGAACGAAGTGTGCTTTTGATTGATAAAATGGCTGCGAGCACATGGCGCTACATGGGGCAAAGCACTCTGGGAGGAAGAAGGGCATAGCCTGCATGACATGTGCAGAGGTGAAGCCAATCAGAGACCGGCGGGATTCTGTGACGTCACCGCACTATATAAGTCCGGGCGCGACGCCGGGAGCTCACACTCCTCTCACTGTGCTCATCAGGGAAGGTGCTGCCGCGGCTGATAGCTCTTACTGAAGAATTGATTTTTATATAGCGATTTCTGTGGGGTGTCTCAGCTTGTCTCAGAGACTGTTCTCTTAATGTTCTATTTCTAATTTTTTGGGGTATTGGATCTGAAATCCAGTGTGCATCCACTGCAGCTGCATATACATTCAATATCCAAGTGGGATCTAAGCCAGTTCGTGTTGTATTCATTTAAAGAAACAGCGTTTTTACAATACAAATACCACTTCATTTTTGGCTGCTCAATTCTATTGCGCAATTTACATCCAGGGGTTAATTAAGCGTTGTTTTGCTGGTGTGCTAACCCAAGAAACCGTCTTTTTCAACGCCAAAATATATACATTTTTCCTGTAGCCTAATTCACAAGCAAAGGTTAATTACAACTGTATTTCTTGTTGTGTGGCGTAGAAAACACGCAATTGTAACACGCTACAAAGCTACTATTTTGTGCGGCTCAATTCTTTGGCGCAATTTACATCCAGGGCTTAATTAAGCGTTGTTTTGCTGGTGTGCTGACCCCAAGAAACCGTCTTTTTCAACGCCAAAATATATAAATTTTTCCTGTAGCCTAATTCACAAGCAAAGGTTAATTACAACTGTATCTCTTGTTGTGTGGCGTAGAAAACACGCAATTGTAACACGCTACAAAGCTACTATTTTGTGCGGCTCAATTCTTTGGCGCAATTTACATCCAGGGGTTAATTAAGCTTTGTTTTGCTGGTGTGCTGACAAAAATAAACCGTCTTTTTCAACGCCAAAATATATACATTTTTCCTGTAGCCTAATTCATGTCCGAAGGTTAATTAAGCCTGTTTGTGCTTTTACATTTAGTAAAACACAGTGTTTTTAAACGACACATACAAGTAAATTTTTCCTGGCCATTTGTGGAGCGCAATTTATATCCAAGGGTTACCCAAGCTTTTTACTGGGTTCATTTGGAGTCAAAAACAGGGTGTATATTTATCATATACAGATATCATCATCAAACAGTGTCTGTACATTTTAGAACAAACAGTATGTCAGACAGAGAGGTGGCAGGCTCTGCACCTGCGAGTAGCAGTGGCACAAACATTCCTGGAACAGGCCCAGGTCGCAGCACAGCAAGGGGACGTCGCAGCAGGGGTCACTCGGTGAGGCCACAACTGCCGCTGTCATCTAGTGGCCGTGTGTTGTTCAGCAACCCAAGGGTTCTTGATTGGTTGACTAGGTCATCCTCTTCCTCCCAGATGACATCTGACAACCCCAGCCAAGAGTCGGTGGGAACCTCAGACACAACCATTAGTTGGCATGGCCCGGGAGCGGGTCAGCGGCCCTCACCTGTCCTCAGCCCGCCTCTGTCCCATCCGGTTCCCTCAGCCAGAGATCTACTATGTGGTCTGGGCTCAGCGCCACTATATAGCGAGGATGAACAATTTGAGGAGGGCAGTCAGCAGCTACTTTGCAGCGAAGAAATGGGGCCAATATCGCCTGCTTCTTGCAGTAGGCGGCAAAGTATAGATGTGGAGAGTGGCATGGGAGGTCATGTTGTGAGAGGTCAGCCTCGGCATACCAAGACCGGTGATGAGGACAGCAGTGACGATGAAACACAAATAGATGATGATGTAGCCGACCACACTTGGGAGCCGGGTGAGGCAAGGGCTTCATCATCGTCAGGAGAAAAGGGCGTCAGCTTGCGCGTCAGGCAGCAGCGCAGCCAGCAAGTGGGTCGTGTGGCCGTGAGTCAGCAGGATAGCAGCAGTGTGAGGTCGGGAGCCAAGCGGCCACGGGGTAAAAAACCCGCTTCGCAGGTCCAAGAAAGTAGCGGCACAGGGGCTCAGCGAGGCAGCGGCGGCAGTAGTCACTCAGTGTGTGGCAGTTCTTTGCTAAGACACCGGAGGAGCCGAATATGGGTATATGTAGAATCTGTGGGCAGAAAGTGAAGCGTGGCCAGGGAGCTAACGTTGGCACCACGGCCCTGCGTCAACACATGCAGCGTCACCATCCGGTGGCCTGGGAGAAACGTGGCTCAGATGTGGTGGTCCATCCTGCCGCCGCAGCAACAGCAGCAGCAGCAGCGCCCAGTGGCACGTATGCCATTGCAGCCAGTCAAGGCTCCACCACCTCTGCAGAAGGGAGCTGTTTCTCTTTGACATCCTCTCCCGGTCCAGATGCTCCTGCTCCTCGCTACTCATGGCACCAGCAGTCGTTCAGCGAGGCGATTGCAAAGAGACAACAGTATGCGTCCAACCATCCTAAGGTGCAGCAGCTGACCGTGCTCCTGTCCAAGTTGTTGGTATTGCAGTCCCTCCCTTTCCAAATGGTGGACTCTGCACCATTCAGAGAACTAATGGCTTGTGCCGAGCCGAGATGGAGAGTTCCAAGCCATAATTTCTTTTCCAAAAAGGCAGTACCAGCACTTCATAAATATGTAGAAAAGAAGGTGGGTCAGTCCTTGAGCTTATCGGTTTGTTCCAAGGTGCACGGCAGCGCGGACGTCTGGATCTGTAACTACGGTCAGGGCCAGTACATGTCCTTTACGGCCCACTGGGTGAATGTGCTTCCAGCCCAGGCACACCAACAACTTGGACAGGAGACGCCGCTTTCTCCTCCACGTTGTCAAACTGCTGCACCTGCGCCAATGTCCGCCTCCTCCTCCTCCACCACCACCACCATCTCAGCTTCCACAAGTACTGCTCCATCATACCACATGTGTAGGGCACAGCGGTGTCACGCAGTTCTACACCTGGCTTGCCTCGGCGAACGAAGTCACACAGGGGAGGAACTGCTCCGCGTCATGCAGCAAGAAATCGATGTGTGGCTTTCTCCGCGCCAACTGCAAATCGGAACCATGGTGACGGACAATGGGAGGAACATGGTGTCCGCGCTGCACCGAGGAGAGATGGTCCATGCGCCCTGCATGGCGCACGTGTTCAATCTGGTTGTGAAAAGGTTCCTGAAGTCTTCCACCGATCTTCAGAACATTCTGAAAATTGCCAGGAAACTGTGCATGCACTTTATCCATTCGTACAAAGCCAGGAACACCCTCCTCGAGTTGCAGCGGCAGAACGGCCTCCCCCAACACACTCTGATATGCGATGTTTCCACCTGCTGGAATTCCAGCCTGCACATGTTGGACCGACTGTATGAACAGAGAAAGGCCATTAACGATTTTTTGATGATCCAGGCAGACAGAAGTACTCCCCTGTGTAACTTTGATGTCAGCCAGTGGCAGCTCATGCGTGACACCTGCCGTTTGTTGAGGCCATTCGAGGAGGCGACGTTATTTGTCAGTCGCCAGGACTACGGGATGAATAACGTCATTCCACTGCTTCATGTCCTGGAACAGATGCTGAAAAATCTGTCTGGGCAGGGGACTGGAGACGTGGCGACTACATCTCGTGGCCACATGAGTCCGGTGGGGACTGAAATGGAGGAGGAGGAGGAGGACATTGGAGCACATGTGCTAGGAAACATAAATTTAAACCTTGCACCTCTGGTATATTATTTAATATATAAAGTATACGAAATCAAATATATAAAACGTACAAAACCTACAATAACATCAATATTGATAAAAAAACATCCTGTCTCTTGTTCATACTGCCGGATAACGTGAGCCTAATTGGTAGATCCACCATGTCTCCCTATTTAATAGTTTTTTTGTTGTGATCACCACCTCTAACGGGCTTAAACACTCTCTCAATGCCGAAAAAGAAAATCCTGAAGTACTCCTATTATGATGTTCGATGAAATGCCTAGAAGCCATCAATATTCCCACAGACAGTGGTTTGCGTATATCAGACAGGTGCCTTCGGATCCTGATTTTTAACGCTGTTGATGTACACCCAACATATTGCAAGTTGCAATCAGTACAGGTAATCAGATACACTGTGAATTTAGTGTTACAATTGATATACGATGTAATATTATGTGTTATACTGTTTACAGATGAAGTAAAAGTATTGGTGATCTGCATAAAGTTGCAAGCTATGCAACACGAGTGTCCACATTTGTAAGAGCCTCTATGTAATAACCAGGTCGGGGTATTGGGTAATTCTGATAAGAATAAACTGGGTGACAATAGAGAACCAAGAGTTCTACCTTTCTTAGAAACAAATTTTATACCCTCCTTATCTAAAAGTGTTTCATATTATCCTGAGAGAAAAGTACAGGTAGATTTTTCTTAATGATAGACACAATATCTTTAAATTGTGGACTATAGGGGTAGAAAATACAATCTTATTTGATAGACTAGTATCTCTCTTATTTGTTGTTAACAATTTGTTGCGAGATAAATTAGCTACTTTCCGTTTGGCTCTATTTACACTCCAGTGTGGGTATCCTCTTTCCAATAATCGATCACATGTTTGACGCTCATATTCCTGAAATTTATGTTCTACTGAACAGTGTCTTTTAATTCTGATTAATTCTCCCACCAGAAGATATTTAATCACATGTGGGGGGTGACAAGATCCTGCCTGTAATATCAAGTTCCTTGCTGTGGGTTTCCGATATGGGAGAATATCAACCCCGCCCTGGTTATTACCACTCAGTGACATCCAAAAAGTTGACTTCATTCTCATGCCATTCATAAGTAAATTGTAGGTTCATGGTATTTTGATTGATAAAAGTGCAAAAATTCATGGCTTCCGACTCCGTGCCCCCCACACCAGGAGCAGGTCATCTATGTAACGACCATACCACCTGATGTGGGGGAGGAAGGTACAGTCTGCAGATTAGAGAATCTTCTCCTCCCATTCCGAAATAATTATATTGGCCAGAGCCGTGGAGAATTTCTCGAACATAGTTGAACCTCGGCACTGAAGATAATAATCTCTGTCTTAACTGATGTATTTATATCTCAATAAAAAGTCTGTGGCCATAACCAAAAATTCATTGAGTTCCCTGGAGTGCGGACTAAATCTGAAAAGATGAGATTCCAAACAGGACAAAGCCTGGTCGTGGGGCATGGAGGGGTATAACCCCACCACATCACACGACACCCAGGAGAGTCCTGTTTGGAATCTCATCTTTTCAGATTTAGTCCGCACTCCAGGGAACTCAATGAATTTTTGGTTATGGCCACAGACTTTTTATTGAGACATAACTACTTCAGTTTTGACAGAGAATTCTATCTGCAGTGCCGAGATTCATCTATGGGCGCGAAATTCTCCCCAGCTCTGGCAATATATTTTATGTCGGCATGGGAGGAAAAGTCTCTTCTCTGCCGACTGTCCCTTCCTCCCCCACATCAGGTGGTATGGTCGTTACATAGATGACCTGCTCCTGGTGTGGGGGGGCACGGAGTCGGAAGCCATGAATTTTTGCACTTTTATCAATCAAAATACCATGAACCTACAATTTACTTATGAATGGCATGAGAATGAAGTCAACTTTTTGGATGTCACTTTGAGTGGTAATAACCAGGGCGGGGTTGATATTCTCCCATATCGGAAACCCACAGCAAGGAACTCGATATTACAGGCAGGATCTTGTCACCCACCACATGTGATTAAAAATCTTCCGGTGGGAGAATTAATCAGAATTAAAAGACACTGTTCAGTAGAACATAAATTTCAGGAATATGAGCGTCAAACATGTGATCGATTATTGGAAAGAGGATACCCACACTGGAGTGTAAATAGAGCCAAACGGAAAGTAGCTAATTTATCTCGCGACAAATTGTTAACAACAAATAAGAGAGATACTAGTCTATCAAATAAGATTGTATTTTCTACCCCCTATAGTCCACAATTTAAAGATTTTGTGTCTATCATTAAGAAAAATCTACCTGTACTTTTCTCTCAGGATAATATGAAAACACTTTTAGATAAGGAGGGTATAAAATTTGTTTCTAAGAAAGGTAGAACTCTTGGTTCTCTATTGTCACCCAGTTTATTCTTATCAGAATTACCCAATACCCCGACCTGGTTAATACATAGAGGCTCTTACAAATGTGGGACACTCGTGTTGCATAGCTTGCAACTTTATGCAGATCACAATACTTTTACTTCATCTGTAAACAATATAACACATAATATACATCGTATATCAATTGTAACACTAAATTCACAGTGTATCTGATTACCTGTACTGATTGCAACTTGCAATATGTTGGGTGTACATCAACAGCGTTAAAAATCAGGATCCGAAGGCACCTGTCTGATATACGCAAACCACTGTCTGTGGGAATATCGATGGCTTCTAGGCATTTCATCGAACATCATAATAGGAATACTTCAGGATTTTCTTTTTCGGGCATTGAGAGAGTGTTTAAGCCCGTTAGAGGTGGTGATCACAACAAAAAACTATTAAATAGGGAGACATGGTGGATCTACCAATTAGGCTCACGTTATCCGGCAGGTATGAACAAGAGACAGGATGTTTTTTTTATCAATATTGATGTTATTGTAGGTTTTGTACGTTTTATATATTTGATTTCGTATACTTTATATATTCAATAATAATATACCAGAGGTGCAAGGGTTAAATTTATTTTTCCTAGCACATGTGACCGGATATAGGTATATTTAAAGGAAAGCTTTGTTATGCAGTATACGCTATGATTAAGGAATAATCTTCCGAAATGCGTTAGCGCTTTCTTACTACAACTACATCATGGTCATGTCGACTCTGTTTTAATGTATTTGGAATAAAGGCTATCTTCATATTTTCTACCTACCTGGTCTTGAGCTGGACTTCCTCTTTGTTTGTTTGGATCACCTGAGACTTGTTTCCAGTCTATCCGTGCACGTCCAGGGGTGGAACACTGACGGTGAGCTGGCATCCTTTTCGTTCTATATATTGTATATCAAAACTTGGTGCATTCTGTACCAGACACAACATTTTCGAAAGTGCAAAAAATGTCACATGCCAGATTTATGAACCCACATACCACACTTTCATATATTCGGGCACTTTCTACACTAAGAAAAAGCAAGTTAAAACTGGTGAGTCAGCGCAAAGTTCATATATGTCGTCCTGTATATGTGTATTCTATGGCAATACTGTCAAAATAAATAGAATATCAAAAGTATGATATTAGATCAAAAAAAATATTTAATTATTGTGTTTTGAGATGAAATTACTTTTTACTTGGCTGATATAAAAATGCATTAATAATTTAAAAAAATGTATGCTATAATTATGGGTGACATGTATGAACGGGGCTGCACCAGATATCTGGCATCTTTACAGCCCAATATCCAGCGCAGCTCCATTCATACATTTTCAAATCTCCCGCATCTGGGAGTGTGTGTGAGAGGCGGGGCGCACTACCACGGTAGCGAAGCTATAAATTTATAGCTTCGCTATGGCATTTCTGGGCGCATTACATTCGGAACAGGTAGACCGCTTTCAAAGTGGTATACCTGAGTCTGTGCAAGCGCTGGAATGCGTCTGATTTATGGCCTGCTGTATAATCAAGCGCATTCTATATCTTTTTTAATCACATGAAATTTAGCATGTAATCAACAAATTTCATGCATGTCGCCCTATATGTTTAGTGGAAAGTGATGAGAGGTGTTTATGTATTATTTACTTTTTTATTTTTTTGGGTAGGTGACTGGTTTTCTGGATTTCTTCAAATCATGTAACATCTCCTAAAGAACTGCTCTCTTTTAGTACTATAGTGAACTTGAATTCTACGTAAACATACTGTAAAAATGTTATGGACAAGAATGGTTATCGGTCATAAATATGCCCTATTGTTTGGGAAAAAAAATCAGTCTGGAGAAGTTTGGAAACACCTATGTTATGTGAATCAGACAGTGACTAGGACAAGCGGTGTAGGGTGCTGGAGAAAGGGCCAGTAAGTTCAAAAATTCTCACTAAAGAGGAGGTAAACTAGCTTTATTAGTGTTAGTCCAAACCAATAAGCAGTGCGTAGCTAGAGTTTTTTCTACCCACGGCTGTCCTTGAGATTACTATTTTTTTATGGAGCGATGTAAGGTTTTTATTTGCTTTGATGTTTTTATTGGTAGTATATTGGTGTACATAAAAGTTTTCCATCACTTAATTCTGTTTTCGTGAGACTGGATGGAACAAAAGCAATTCTGGTTTTATTTGTTATTTTTTGCAGTGTTCACCATTCACATTAAATAACATAATTGTATACATTAATGTATTGCTATGTATTGTACTGTACTTGTGACAGGCAGTCTACCAGGCTCTAATAAGATTATTTATATGTTTAGCCATGGGAACCCATGTAACACTCTGTCAACCACCTACACACTGTGGACTCTGTGGACCATGACATCTAGTGGGTTAAATGGACTGGATCTGAACTAGCACCATTACTGGCCACTGCAGTAGGGGTCCATTTGAACGTTACAGCCAACTCCTGCTGCGGATGGTGAGGGCACATCTGAGCCTGTACAATCAAAATGCCATACATGTAAGGCGCTCAGGAGACTTGATAACTCTTCCATGGGTCTGGGAAAGATGGCATGTGTGCATAATGCCATTGCTAAATCAGTGCCATCCAGGACTGTCTCCCCTCTGCTGTTGCTACATTGTCAATAAGAATTAAGTGATTATACTGTTGAAAACACTGTTGCCTGCCAGCTGAAGGGTGGGCGTTTTGGAAGAATGATTCCGCACCAGAGAAGTTTATAAAAAGTTTTTCAGAATTAAAACTATATATTGACACGAGCCATAGAAACCTGTAGATTGAACTTTCTCATTGACTTCTGACGTGCTCTGTTCAGGGAGGGTGAGGCAGGTGATCTGTGACATCACTCACTGTGAATATTGGATCCTGCATTATCTATATATTCTGTAGGTGTTACCGTTAATAGTAATCCTGCCTATTATGATACTGAGATGACTACTAAAAAGTGGTCTCTACAGATAATTAAGGGTTAGCCTATTATGGAGCTATATGGGTAAATCCTGGTCAGTAACCTAGAAGAAGCTTGTGTACACAAGCAGGAGATAAGAACTGCTCTAGCTCTGAAAGGGAGCAAAATCAAAACAGGAATGCATTTAATTTAGGTTTGCCTTTTGATTATTTTAATTTGATTAACAATAGGATGAATAGATCATCTGCACCAGCAGCAGTTTTATGATGGGTGTGCAGTTTTTGAATATAAGAGAACCATCTTATACTTTGAATTTGTTACTCTTTAGGGAAATGAAGAAAAGTTTAAATAGGTTCCCAGTGATGCACAGTTTTGCGATTTTGTTTGTTTACAAAGTCATCATTAGGCCGTGTTCACACGGCTTATTCACGGCGGATTTGTGCGCCGTATTGGCGCACACCTCCGCCGTGAATGCGGGGCGGGCCGGGGGCGGGGCCGGAGCGCGGCGGGGGCGCCGTTCCCGGCCCCATAAATAATGTGCATGTCACTTTCTCCCCCCGCGGCGGATTTGCTGAGCGGGGAGGAGCGACGGATTCGTCTGTTCTCTATGAGAGCAGTGGATTACCGTAATGACTCCGACGGATTGGCGCCATATGAAGCGCAAATCCGGCGCGGAATACGGCGCCAATCCGTCGGCAAATAAGCCGTGTGAACGGGGCCTTAAGGTAATCAGTTTTTTTTGTGTAGGACAGAATTGGCTAAGCTGTAGTGTAAGAAAGTCTAGTCAACCAGATTGAATGCCTCTACTGCTGATAAAATCATAAAGGAAAGTGTTTTAGACCATGATCAAGTTCACTACACTTAGGGCGACATGTATGATTCTTGGCGCTCAGGCACCAATTTTATTGTGCGCATTAGAAGCGTAGGATGCGTATGAATCTATTAACCTGTTCTATTGCGGGTCATAGATTTTGCACTTTCTAGCTAAATTCAGGTTCAGGTAAACCACGTTTAAATTGTTCGACCTGTTCCAGCAGTAATGTGCCTGGATGTGTCATACTAAAGACATAAATGTGACACGCCCCCAGAGTGGCTCCGATCTCAGGTGCATTAAAAAGTGCTGCCGTCGCTTTATAATGCACTTAACTGTGGAGTGCACCTGCTCATACATCAAGCGCACAGGCCTGCACCAGTTTTTGGGCTGAAAAGACTACAGATAACTGGTGCAGCCCCATGCATACATGTCATCCTTAAAGTTTTATCTTTTCTCTTTCAACCGCTAAGAACTCTATTCTGGATTGGTCAAGGATGTCAATAAGGTGTAATGCCATAATTATAGCATACAGTACAGCAAAATATTTGCATTAAGCAGGGAAAGTTACCACATTGCTCAGGTGCTTGCCATCCTTGGGCAAGAGGGTGAAATCCAAGTACTGTACTTTCAGTACTTGCATGGGAAGATAACCTGCATTCTCCACGTCATTGCACATAGCTAATAGATGTGGAGTATTAGGTATTGAGATTCATTTGTAATGTTCTTAGTGGAAATAAGTGTCCCCCATATGGCTTTGACATTTTGTAGATAAATGCCTTGGTGTTTTTTTGTTTTTTTTCAATCATCAAAACATGAATTAATGGCCCTTGTTACCATTCTTATAGTACTTATAAGGCATAGTAAAGGATGCGGTAGACAATATGGAATTCATCATATCCTACAAACATTCCCTGAACTGTGTGAGCTAAGTCATGGTAGAGGCAGCTAGAGAGAGTTTATGTTGACTTTCTAGATGTGCTATATGAATAAAACGCTCTTCCACTTCCTTATTATGTTTGCCTTTTACATAGGCCCGTAAGGAGACAAGCTCACCCCAAATGAGTTAACTTTGAAATAAGATTTTCATTTTCTCCATGTTCACCTGTGACCCCAGCAGAATATTGTTTGGACAGCATGTCCAATCCCTTAACAGCAATAATGCAATAGCTAAACTCAGAACAATGAAGGCTTTATTGGATATACAGTGCCAAGCAAAAGGGTAACAATGTTTTTAGACAAACATCTCAGCTATCTTACACCTAAGTACATTTAACTATGCACTTAGTTATGCAGATTGTCATGCTACTGCATAATTACTGTTTTTATCTTGAAAATAAAAAAATTAATTTTAATTATTTTGGTAGTATTTTGTTAATACATCTTTGGCTTTCAACACAGTCTTAATCCTTCCAGGCATGCTCTTGATCAGATTCAAGCATGTCTTGACCAAAATATACCCCAAGGTCTCTTCTACACGTTCCCAATGTTGATACATACTGGTCGACTCACTTGGGTATGATTACAACTTTTTCTTCAACTCTTCATACCACAAGTGTTTGATTAGATTGAGGTCTGGGGACTGTGGAAACCAATCCAGCAACTCTATATTAATTGTCATTGAACCATTACTTTGATATATGTTTTGGGTTATTGTCCTGCTGGACAACTATGTTGTTCTGTTCATACCCGTAGTACTCGAATGTACGACATAACTCATCTTGGAGGAAAGTCACATGTAGCTCAGTGTTGAGATCAACATCGATCCTTGACAAGTATCCAATGCCTTTGACTGTGAAACAACCCCATATAATCTGGTTTCCTCCACTAAACTTGACAGTTCCTTCAATTTCCCTATCCATTAGCCCCCTTTTCTCTTGATTCCTCCAGAACCATTTGCACCCATCAGATCCCAGTCTAATAACACTCTGAGCTATTAGGAAATGTGAGAACAGGTTGTAGATAGTTCCACCACCAGGAGCAAAAAAAGTAACAATGCAGTTGCTTGACAAGAATTTGCATAACTAAGCATATGCTAACCCTAGTGCTATCCTGTGGAATCTAGATCCAACTTTTTGTACCCAAATGCTAAATAGTTGCAAGTCAAATTTATGCTTGAGATAGCCAAGAATTTTGTCTGTGGTTGAAAGCTGTAGTGGATGGTTAAATATGAAAGTCAAAAGTTAAAAACATTGTTATCCTTTTGTCCATCAGTGTAGAAATGCAACCAATTCCTGGGATTGGAAACAAATTTAAAGGGGTTTTCTCACTACAAAGATTAGCTTTTAACATAAAGTGACAGTTAAATGAAGACTTTTTCCAATTACAATGTTCAATAGATTTTACTTTAGTCATGAGTAGTGTTGAGCGATTATTATCGACAAAGTTGAAATCGGCACAGTTTTTATGTTGATCGAAATTTTTAGATCATGCGATAATTTAGGTTAAAATCTGTGCATCATCTATTAAGATCGCACCATTTTCGGCGCTTCCTGTCATTTTGGCGGCCAGCAAATCAGCTTACAGAATAGAGCAGATGTGTGTGCGACGTCATGACTGGGATGTGTATGGTTGCGATTGGTTGGAAAAATCACATGACCTCGTTTTACATAGAACAGCCCTTCCTGTTCAGCCTCAGTGTCTCTCAGCGTCTCATAGCAGTAGGACGTGCGCTCTGCCTATGTCCAAACAGCTCAGCGAAATTATTGTATTTCTTCACAGAGAAAGCTCTACTGTTAGCTGTGATCCTTACAACTTAGTTAGATCAGAGATTGGAAGATTTAATGTAGTTAGGTAGAGAATTTTATAGGAGCATCTACCGCTGTAAAGTCACGGGGGGAAGCGGGGGGGGGGAGGGGGGCCGCGGGGGAACACAGACAAGGTCTATAAAGAATACTGGATAAAGTTCACCAAGACTTAGTGTAGACATTGCACTGCAATAGCTTTATTATTAACATTGTTCTATTGATTTTGTTCCTGGCTATTGGGCAGCCTGAACTTATATTAGGATACACATCTTTTCTAGTAACTGCAGGTCTCTTTGTTAGGTGCAAAACTCCACTTTAATTATCAGTATACATTTCAGATAGGTGTTCATTTTCAATTTTGCCCATTCCACCTTTGTTGATATATCCACCTTGCAGTTAAATTAGAATCCAGCAATTTTGTAGTCAGCACAGGTTGATAGGTGCCAAAAAAACCTTGTATTATCCGAATACATTACAGATACGTGTTTTTTGACTTTGGCGCACTACAGCTTTGTTCATTGAGGCACCTTGCACTTAAATTTGAATCCAGCAATTGTGTAGTTACCACAGGTGAATTGATAGGTGCCAAAAAATACCTTTTATTATCCGAATACATTACAGATACGTGTTTTTTGACTTTGGCGCACTACAGCTTTGTTCATTGAGGCACCTTGCACTTAAATGTGAATACTGCAATTTTGTAGTCACCACAGGTGAATTGATAGGTGCCAAAAATACCTTTTATTATCCGAATACATTACAGATACGTGTTTTTTGACTTTGGCGCACTACAGCTTTGTTCATTGAGGCACCTTGCACTTAAATGTGAATACAGCAATTTTGTAGTCACCACAGGTGAATTGAAAGGTGCCAAAAATACCTTTTATTATCCGAATACATTACAGATACGTGTTTTTTTACTTTGGCGCACTACAGCTTTGTTCATTGAGGCACCTTGCACTTAAATGTGAATATAGCAATTTTGTAGTCACCACAGGTGAATTGAAAGGTGCCAAAAATACCTTTTATTATCCGAATACATTACAGATACGTGTTTTTTTGCACTTTTGCCCAGTCCAGATTTGTTGATAGAGCCACCTTGCAGTTAAATTTGAATCCAGCAATTTTGTAGTTACCACAGGTGAATTGATAGGTGCCAAAAAATACCTTTTATTATCCGAATACATTACAGATACGTGTTTTTTCACTTTGGCGCAGGCCAGCTTTGTTGATAGATCTACTTTGCAGTTAAATTTGAATACAGCAATTTTGTAGTCACCACAGGTAAATTGATAGGTGCCAAAAAATACCTTTTATTATCCGAATACATTTCAGATACATGTTTTTTCACTTTGGCGCAGGCCAGCTTTGTTGATAGATCTACTTTGCAGTTAAATTTGAATACAGCAATTTTGTAGTCACCACAGGTGAAATGAAAGGTGCCAAAAATACCTTTTATTATCAGAATACATTACAGATACGTTTTTTGCACTTTTGCCCAGTCCAGATTTGTTGATAGAGCCACCTTGCAGTTAAATTTGAATCCAGCAATTGTGTAGTTACCACAGGTGAATTGATAGGTGCCAAAAATACCTTTTATTATCCGAATGCATTACAGATACGTGTTTTTTCACTTTGGTTGCAGGCCAGCTTTAGTTGATAGATCTACATTGCAGTTAAAATTGAATCCAGCAATTTTGTAGTTCCACGGGAAAAATTTGAAAGGTCCCAAAAAAATACCTTGTATTACCCAAATTTAAATTTTCGTAGTTTTTTTTTGACTTTGGCGCATTTAACAGCTTTGTTATTGGGGCACCTTGCACTTAAATGTGAAATCACCCAATTTTGTATTTCCCCACAGGGTAAATTAAAAAGGTCCCAAAAAAAATCCCTTGTATTTTTCCGAAAAATTTCAGTTTAACGTGTTTTTTTACTTTGGCGCACCAGCTTTTTTTTTGACCCCTTTGCCTTTTAAATTTGAAATACCCCCTTTTTTGTAGTCCCCACAGGTGAATTAAAAAGGTGCCAAAAATACCTTTTTTATCCCGAAAAATTTCAGATACGTTTTTTTTGATTTTGGGCCGAAATTAAAAGTTTGTTCATTGAGGAAACCTTGCATTTAAAAATTTTTAAATTCACCCCTTTTTTTGTAGTAAACCCCCAGGTGAATTGAAAGGTGCCAAAAATACCTTTTTTAAATCCAAATAAATTTAAAGATACGTTTTTTTTGGGCTTTGGCGAAACTACAGTTTTTGTTCATTGGGGCCCCTTGCATTTAAAATTGTGTCCCAGAAAATTTTTTTAGTCCCACAGGTAAATTTTGAAAGGTCCCCAAAAAAATACCTTGAAATTATCCGAAAAAAATTTCGATAGGGGTTTTTTTACTTTGGCGAACTCAGCTTTGTTCTTGGGGCCCCTTTGTTTTTTAAATTGAAACCCCAATTTTGTAGTCACCCCCAGGTAAATTGAAAGGTGAAAAAAATCCCTTGTTTTATCCTAATAAATTTCAGATACGGGGGGTTTTTTGGACTTTGGGAAAACAAAGCTTTGTTAAATTGGGCCCCTTGCATTTAAAATGTGAAACTGAAAATTTTTTGGGCCCCACGGGTTTTGAATTTGTTTGGGTGCCAAAAAATACCTTTTATTTCGAAATACATTACAGATACGTGTTTTTTTATTTTTGGCCACTTCCGGCTTTGTTCATTGGGGAACCTTTGGGCTTTTAAAATGGGGAATAAAAGAAATTTTGTAGTAAACCAAAGGTGAATTAAAAAAGGTGAAAAAAAATACCTTTTATTACCCGGGAATACATTACGATACGTGTTTTTTGCATTTTTCCCCCAGTCCAAGATTGTTGATAGAGCCCCCCTTTTGCAGTTAAATTTGGAATCCAGAAATTGTGTAGTTACCACAGGGGGAATTGATAGGTCCCAAAAAAATACCTTTGTATTTTTAAAATTAAATTTCAGATAGGGTGTTTTTTGACTTTGGGGCATAAACCCTTTTGTTAAATTGGGCCCCCCCTTGCATTTAAAAAGGGGGAATTCAGCTTTTTGTACACCAAAGGTGAATTGAAAGGTGCCAAAACCTTGTATTATCGAATAAATTTCAGATGGGGTTTTTTTTGATTTTGGGCCCGAAATTACAGCTTTTTTTTCTTTTTTGGGGAAAACCTTGCACTTAAATGTGAATACTGCAATTTTTTAGTCACCACGGGTTTGAATTGATGGGGCCCAAAAAATTTACCTTTTTTATGGAAAACATTACAGATACGTTTTTTTTGGATTTTGGGCGAACTCCCAGCTTTTTTTCATTGAGGCCCCTTGCACTTAAATGTGAATACAGAAATTTTTTAGTCACCCCCAGGTGAATGAAAGGTCCCAAAAAATTACCTTGTATTATCCGAATAAATTTCGGGATACTTTTTTTTTTTATTTTTTGGCGCAAAAGCTTTTTTAAATTGAGGCCCCTTTGCACTTAAATGTCAATACTGCAATTTTTTATTCCCACGGGGTGAATTGTTAGGTCCCAAAAAAAAACCCCTTTTTATTATCCGAAACATTACAGATACGTTTTTTTTTCATTTTGGGCGCGAGGCCGCTTTATTGATAAAATCTTTTTTGCAGTTAAATTTGAACACAGCAATTTTTGTGGGTCCCACATTTTGAATTGAAAGGTCCCAAAAATTACCTTGAATTTTTCCGATTAAATTTCAATCCGTTTTTTTTTGATTTTGGCCCACACTACAGCTTTGTTCATTGGGGCCCCTTGCATTAAAGGGGAAAACATTTGCATTTTTGTAGTCACCACAGGTGAATTGAAAGGTGCCAAAAATACTTGTATTTTTGAAAAAAATTTCAGTTTAGGGTTTTTTTTTTACTTGGCGACTACAGCTTTGTTCTTTGAGGCCCCTTGCACTTAAATGTGAATACAGCAATTTTGTAGCGCCAAAGGTGATTGAACGGTCCCAAAAAAAAACCTTGTATTTTCGAAAAAATTTTTCAGTTTAGTGTTTTTTTAAAACTTTGGCGCACTCCCAGTTTTGGGTTTATTGGGGGGCCCCTTTCCCCCACTTAAATGTGAAATAAAGCAATTTTGTAGTCACCACAGGTAAATTTGAAAAGGTGAAAAAAATCCCTTGTATTTCCGAATAAATTTCAGATACGTTTTTTTTGACTTTGCCGCACTAAGCTTTGTTCATTGGGGCCACCTTCCCATTTAAAATGTAAATTTACAGCCATTTTGTAGTCACCACAGGTAAATTTGAAAGGTCCCAAAAAAATACCTTGTATTTTTTCCAAATTTAAATTTCAAAATACGTGTTTTTTGGGATTTTGGGGCGATTACGCTTTTTTTCTTGGGGGCACCTTGACTTAAATTGAACACGGGCAATTTTGTAGTCACCAAGGGTGAATTAAAAGGGTGCCAAAAATACCTGTTTTAAACCGAAAAAAATTTCAGATACGTTTTTTTGATTTTGGGCCGCCTACAGCTTTGTTCATTGAGGCACCTTGAAATTAAATGTGAATACACCCCATTTTGTAGTAAAACCCACAGGTGAATTAAAAGGGGTCCCAAAAAATACCTTGTTTTACCCAAAATTTAAATTTTCCCGATACGTTTTTTTTGGACTTTGGCCCCCACTACAGCTTTTGTTCATTGAGGCTCCTTGCATTTAAAATGTGAATCCAGCAATTTTTTTGTCACCAAAAGGGGGTAAATTAAAAGGTCCCAAAAATCCTTATACTTCCGAATAAAATTTTCCCAGTACGTGTTTTTTGACTTTGGGCCACTACACCCTTTGTTCATTGAGGCCACCTTGCACTTAAATGTGAATACAGCCATTTTGTAGTCACCACGGGGAAATTAAAAAGGGTCCCAAAAAAAACCTTGTTTATCCGAATAAATTTCAGATAGGGGTTTTTTGACTTTGGCGCATACAGCTTTGTTCTTTGGGGAAACCTTGCACTTAAATGTAAAATATTTGCAATTTTGAAAGTCCCCACAGGTGAATTGATAGGTCCCCAAAAAAATCCCTTTTATTACCCCGAAAAAATTTTTACAAAAAGGTTTTTTTTTGACTTTGGCGCCCCTAAAGCTTTGTTCTTTGAGGGACCTTGAAACTTAAATGCGAATAAAGAAAATTTTGTAGTAACCCACGGGGTTAAATTTGAAAGGTCCCAAAAAAAATACCTTTTATTTTTTCCCCGAATACTTTTACAGATACTTTGTTTTTTAAATTTTGGCGCAGGCCAGTTTGTTGATAGTTTTTTTTGCATTTTAAATTTGAACACAGAAAATTTTTTTAGTCCCCAAACCAGGTGAATTGTTAGGTGAAAAAAAATCCCCTTTTATTACCCAAAAAAACATTTCGGGACGGGTTTTTTTTTTCACTTTTTTTCAGTAAAGATTTGTTGATAAAATCTACATCAGCACCCACCAGCCCCCGTCCAGAAATGAAGACCCCAAAAATGTAAACTCGTGTCCCCACCACGGGTGGAAAATCCATTTTCTGAAGACCTTTTGGGGAAAAAAAGGGGTTTGGGGTCGGGAAGGCATTTTTTTTAAAAGTTTTCAAGAGGCCAAATAGGATGATTTTCTCTGCCTGAGGCCCAGTTACTGTTTTCCATAAGAGGAGGGGGAAGGAGACCCGGTCAATCGGAAAAAACCCGGGGGGTTTGGGGCAACGTTTTGGGCAGCCCCTTTTTGCTTGTAGCCCGCAGCTCCTGGTTTCCAGAATGCCAGGTTAAACGAAGTAAATGTGTTGATGAGGATGATGATGACGAAAATTGGGATTCCCCCGTGGTCTTTTCAGCAAAAATTTGTTTTGCGAGCGCTTCATCACGGAAGGGGAGGAAGACAGGGTTGGTTTGTGTCAGTAGGGGTTTCCCCTTGGGTCGGGGCCCTTGTGATTCTCAGAAAGAACAGCGTCGCCAAAACTGTCCTTCAGTGGTTAATGCAACCCGCTTTCCCGCCCGTTTTTTACCTCCCCGTCCTCCCAAATCATGGCCCAAAAATGTCGCATCAGCATACCCCGCATCCCGTCGCATGAAGCAAACCCAAAAGTCAACCGTTTAACCCCCCACTGTGGATAATTTCCTTTTTGAAAAACCTCTTTGTTTAAAAAAGCGGTTGGGGTCAGAAAGGGTGTTAAAAGTTTGGGGGCCAAATTTGGATAGTGTTTAGTAAAGGGTTCCGCCTTTAAAAAAAGGGAGAGGGCGGTTTGCAAAAAGTCGCTGAAATGATTCCGCCAGCCACGGAAAAAGAAAACCCCGCTTATGCCGCCTTTGCCCAAACCATAAAATAGAGGCAAGAAACCCTTTGGTGGTTAAAAACCCCCACCAACTTTTCTTTTTTTCAATGCAGCGAATGCATGATTTTAAATGGAGGCAAAACTTGGCCAAAAAAAAGGGGGGACCCAGCCCGGGCCCCCAACCCCTGTAAAACCCCCCTGTCTCCGCCCCCTCCCCCGCCACCACCAAACGTTCCCCCAGCTGCCCAAAGTCTCTAAAATTTATGATCAGGGTCAAACCTCCGCCCTTTAGCCTCCACCGGGCCCCCGAAGTTTCCACCAGCAAACCCCCAGAGACCCCTCCTAACCCCCTTTTCCCTTTCCCCCAAAATTTTTACGACCTGCACGCCGTACAGCGGCCAGTTACAGCCAGCCTTTTTGTCTTCCAGGTTTGGGGGGCAAAAAAGGGAAAAACTTTAACCCCAAAACCCCTCCCAAAAGCCATAAGCCTGGAAAGGCCGGGATTGCCAGGCCCTTTTTGGGTTTTGGGAAAAATTGCCTTTCCCTCTGGTGGAACAGATGGGTTCCGCAAATCTTTTCCTTTTTCCTGCCCCCAAATTTCCCGATGCCGAGCAGGCCTTTCTTTGCCAGAAAAAAACCCTCCCTGCCCCGGCCCGCCCCGTGTCATCTAAAAAATTTCCCAAGCGCGTTGTCTGCATTTTGTGGGCCGGGGAAAAAATTTCCCTCTGACCACCCCACCCCCATGGACTAGTAAAAGGAAAGGCCAAGGGCCCCTATATCTCTGGAAGCTCAAATGGGGTTTTGGGGGGGGGGGGGGGGTGTCTCTGGGGGTGAAGGTTTGGGTCTCGGCTCGGTGAAAGCTCTTCAAAACCCCCAGAGGGTGGTGCAGGGTTCTTTTTCCCCCAAAGGGCCCCTTTGGGGGCCCTTCACGTGCCCCGAGAAAACCGGGGGGTGTTTAAAATTTAAATTTTCTTGGAAGGGCCTTTCCCCACACAGTTCAGGGGGTTTTGGACGGCTCTCCGCAACGAGGGCCAAAGCTCTGGCTGGGTGCCAAGAACCTTTGCCAGGCAAGGTGGTGTGCGGGTAAAGGGGGAAAACTGCTGGCCGCCCTTTAAAATCGGTAGGCTGGGGCACATCCCCTTTCCTGGCACATGTCATTTGGGCCTTGTGTCCAGAAATTTCTAAAGAGGGTCCCGGGTTGACGCCTGCTGAGGAAGGCTCAAAGTCAAATTTGAAATTCCGCCGTTTCGCACCCCGCCTTTTGTCCCGCCTGGATGCGTTTTTCAGCGTCAGCTCGGCCCTTCCCCGTAACCATCTCATTGTTGACGTGGGAAAAAAAGCGGGGAAATTTTTCCCTCCAAATGCTCCCGCGTTTGGGGGGCAGCAGCGCAATTCCATTAAGCAGTCGGGAAGTGAACATGGCCTTACAAGAGCGGGTTTCGGACCTCGGGGTGTTGAGCCCCCGAGAGTGGGGCAGGTGAAAGAGTCTGCACCTCCTTGCCAGTTTTGAAGAAGCCACCAAAATGGTCAGGGTGGGGCAATGCCCCGTCAGCATGAGCATTGTTTGGTTGGGTTTTTAGTTCTGGAACGATCGTTGACACTTGAAACAATTCAGGTCCCCCCAGCGACGGAGGAGGGGGGACGGGACACAGATGCGGACCCCGGGGGCCCTTTTTCTCCCTTTAAATCCACAAAGGCCCCACAGTTTCACAATTTTTCGGTCTTCATTAGGCAGTGGTTTTGGGGTCCGGGGTAGTTTCAAGGTGGCGCATCAAACTCTCAGGGTGCATCATCTCAGGCAAGTCAGGGCTGTGTTGAAGCTGTGCCGGAGGGCAGTGGAGGAGGAAAAGGGGTATTCCTTGACACCGACGTTACCGAGTCCCAGCCTTGGGGAAAAAGGGTTGGGGCAAAATTTTAGGAGGGGGAGGAAGTTTAAGAAGGTTTGGGTTTTTAGTGCCCCTTGAACCCGAGGCTTGGGAAATCACGGCTCCATCGCTCACCTGAGTGCTTGGATGCTCCATTTCCGCCAACAGGATCCTCGCATTCAGGCCATCAAAATGAACAACAGTTACTGCGTGGCCACCCTCCTGGATCCCCGGAACAAAACAAACTCAGCACTTTCCTTCCACCACCAAATAGAGAGTAAAATGCGGGAAAAATTGAGACCTTGCTGATTGATCAACTGGAGACATCTGTTTGCGTCTGTTTCATGTTCCCCAATGTCACGGTGGAACAACATCAGCGACGTGACAGCAGTAGAGTGCCAAGTAGCCATAGCGGCAGCAGCAGGCAAGGTGGCAGAAGCCTAATGGGTGTCCTCTGCCAATCTTTATTTACCACCTCACCAACGCATGCAATGCAGGGCACACATCCAAACACACAGAGACCAGCTTAAGATCATGGTGCACGACTATCTGCGTCTCAACACGATGTTTTTGTATGTGTTCCGGACCCAATTTGACTTCTGGGGTATCAAAATGGACGAATGGGCCCGAGCTCGCTCGTCACGCCATAGAAGTGTTTTCCTGCCCAGCAGCCAGCGGTCATATCTGAGCGGACCTTCAGCACAGCTGGAGGAGTCATTACAGACAACGCATCGGCTTTCCACTGATAATGTGGATCGTTTGACTTTCATCAAGATAAATCAGGCATGGATCTCTGATGATGTTGTGGCCCCAATTGCCGAGGTCACCGATTATTGCCGGTCTACTTCACTTTCCCTCTTCAAACAGAAATGGTCCTGGTTGAAAATTTTTTTTTATATTATCATTTCTTACTGCAATTTTTTATTCTTTTTTCCCCAACAGTTCATTTTGCGGGTTTTGCTGTGAGTAGACTGTAAAAGCAGAAGGTTTCATGAAAAACCCCATTTTCCATTTACTCATTTTTATCTTTAAAAGTTTTCGCATTGTCAAGGTTTTGAGGTCATGTTGCTGTGAGATACAGCTAAAATTAGGGTTTCTTTGGAACAGAAAATTTGGTTTTAAGTGGCATTTCTCCCTCACAATTTTTAATAGTGGCTGACAATTAATATTTATAATTTTTTGGGTTTGCTGCTTTGAAATGCGTTTTTACTACAGGTCCTTTATTATAAAAAAAAATGTTGTTTCTAACAGACATTTGTTCTTCACAATTACCCAAAGTGGCTCAAGGGTCATGCTTTGAATTTTGGGGGCATTTTGCTGGGGACATTGCAGCTATACTACAGGTCCTATTATAAATTTTTTTTATTTCTAACAGACATTTGTTCTTCACAATTGTCAAGAGTGGCTCAAGGTTGATGGTGCTGTCAGAAACAGGAATAGGTAGGACACTGTTAATGGACACATATTGCAAATGACTTGTTTTTGCAAAATCTTTAACATAGCTAGCAATTCCCTGTATTGAGACAACCCATGTCATACAATTAAAAATGAGAAAAAAAGACATGGTGGGATTCCATCCTATTTTAAAAATGTGTTTTTTAGAATTAAACTACTAAAAAACTTGCATGTACCAAAATAGCTGGTTAAAAAATTCCTCTGATTGTACAAGGGAGGTACAGGAAACTTGACCAGATGTAGGTTATTCAGGGACATGGAGTATGGAGCACGGGGCAGAGAACAAAGTACAAAACAATTTCCCCCAGCACGTTGAGTAAAATGAGAAAAAGAATTTCCAAAGAAAAAGGGCACCTGGGTGGAACAGGAGCGTAACCACCAGTATTTTTCCAAATGAAACTCAATTGGTCCCCACTCATACGGAGGGGCAAGCGCTACCAGGGGCAGGGACAGTATATGTCCAGTTAAACTAAAATGGGGGTTGAAAGACCCTTTTTTTGCACTTTTTAATCTGTGGGCAGACGGGTTTTAGTGGTTTCATATGTGGTACAGAACGGGTTTAGTCAAGCCCATTTCAACTAAAATGGGGGTTAAAAGACCCCTTTTTCCGGCCTTTTTAATGTGGGGGTCATGAGGTTTGGGGTCTGCTGTGGCCCAGGACCAGGTATAGTCAATTTTGTCCAGTAAAACTAAAAATGGTGGTTTCAAAGACCCCTTTTCCCGGCACTTTTTAATTGAGGGTCAGGAAGGGTTAATGGTCATTTGGGGTCCAGGAAGGTTATTTAATGCCCAGTCAACTAAAATTTGGTTGAAAGACCCCTTTTTTCTTCCCCTTTTTAATCTGGGGTTGAGGTTTGGGGTCATGCTGTGGCCCAGGCGGTATAGTCAATGTCCAGTAAAAATTTAAATGGGGGTTTTGAAGACCCCTTTTTCCGGCACTTTTTAATCTGGGGTCTGCAGGTTTGGGGCTATGCTGGGGCCCCCGGACAGGTATAGTCAATGTCAGTGAAACTAAAATGGTGGTTCAAAGACCCCTTTTTTCCCCGGCATTTTTAATAGGGGGGGTATGGGGTTTGGGGCTCTGCTGCGTTCAGGACGGGGTTTATTCAATGTCCAGTTCAAGTAAAATGAGGTTCAAATATACTCCCCTTCGGGGACCACTTTTTAATTTGTGGGTCATGCAGGTTTAACTCTCATGCTGTGGTGCAAGACAGGGATAATGAATGGTGTGTGATTTTTTTTCTGTGGCTTTTATAACCTAAGTGTGTTGCCTAAGATGTAGCACGTATCCATTTGACTGTTGTGGATGTTAATTCTTGGGTGTAAGAATGAAGGTGTTATTGCTCTCCCATAGACTTTAATGGTCATCGATCATAATCTACCATCGACCATCGAATATCTTGTCGAAGATGGTCGACTATCGACCATCGACCGATGTCGATGGCCAACGTAATCAACACTAGTCATGAGATAAGAGAGATTTTTACGAGTGCACACAGGCTTCTGTGATAACCTGCATACCAGACGGATGTCTTTTATCTGAATAACTGAGAGAGCTAAGAGCAGGGAGTGACATCAACCCACAGATGGACTGAACTCGGAGCATACTAATTATATCTAGCAAGTTTAGCTTTACTAAACAAAAGGTACAAGTGCTATGAGGACTGGAAAGGATGGCTTTATCTGTAATCCTGTTAGAGATAACATCTAATGCACTGTCAGAGTAATGGCCTGCTAGAAGTTTAATATGCTAATCACTGCTATAGATTCACCCACAGCCTGAGAAGACAGAGTGGGTGAATAATGCTTGTGAGTCAGTAAAACAGTGTGATGAGAAAACCTCTTTAAGTGAGTTTTATTAATGTACATGTTACTCTACAGGTAAGATCTGAAAGGGTAAGAGTAATAAGTAAAATATTTTACGAAGGACTAAAGGTAAAGCAAGTGCCTTGCCAATTCAGCTCTGTTTTTTAATTTTTTTTTTAGAAATGGCTGACATGCCCAGCGAGAAATTCAAAAAAGGCACCATGGGTATATTGATATAATAGGCGAAAATACAGATCCCTTCTGCCAAGTCCTTAAAGATATTAAATGTTTTTACGAGCAGTGGTACCTATCCAGCATTGTGTGTGTAAATGTTCCCTAGAGTTATGGTGGTAATAGCCAGTTTTCCTTTGACAAATATACGGTATATCAGCCCCCTCTCATTTCAAGGTTGCTGTGTGAGTGAAAGAATTATGCTTGTTGATTGCAATGGATACCCTATTACATTTAAAAATGGCATGGCAAGCAGGAAACCTTATATTTAACTTTTTAGTAGATAGATTTAAAGTGATTCTTCTGTAACACAACAATAGTGACATGGTTTTATTTCAGGAAATGCATAACTTGGAATCACTAGGAATTAAAGTTGATTCTCCTGACATTGTAAGAAGAAAATTGCGCCATAAAAATTAACTAGGTTCAAAGCAACAACAGCATGAAAACAATCAGTAGGTATGTCGACCTTTGTCAGGAGATGGGTTCAAAGACATCAATGGGCAGGAGATCATAAAGGTGAGTTAAGTTGGCGTAAATTTGTTAGGAAAGTAATAGAATTTTCCTGAAAGACGCAAATGGTAAAGAAGATTTTCCTGGCAAAGAATATATATATTACATTTATGTGCAGAAAGTGGATAGAAAAACATAGAAAGAAAGAAATTATGTCATCTACTTGGAAAAAAATCTCCTCAGTGGTCAAGGTTAGAAGAGAACACAAGTGGTCCAGAAGTGTGTAAATAGAAGCAATAAAGAGTGAAGTACCCAGGTAACTAAAAAAAAAACCTTAAAAAGAATTATTTGATAAAAAATGACCATCATCAAGCAAACAAAATGTAGTAGGATAGGTCTATATACTCAGTCTGGCAATTTGTGGACTTATGGTACTCTTGGATGAGTATTTGCCATGAGTTCGCTAAGTCTGCAGACAGCAGTGTTAGAAGCTTGAAAAAGTCTGTAAACAACTATGGTTTGATTTCTTTTCCTGTGTCAATTGGATGGGTTATTACCGACATCTGGTGACAATTTCATGTCAATAGCACTTTTAGAAATGTATGTACTTGGAAAATTCATGATTTGTTCAATACTTATGTCACCCGCTGTATATCCAAATCTGGGTTCTTAGAATTTAAAACAGGACTGTCCCAAAATATGGCTGTGTCTACTGATTTTTTGCATGCATTTTAATTAATAATTTAGCTTCAGGAGAAAAGACTTGTAGATTGCAGCTTCAGGAGTCCTTTCATTTCAAAGTCCAACTCCATTACCCTAAAGTAAAAGAGTCCGACTTTCAAGAGTGACTTGTTATGAGAGAAAACAAAAAAGCTGTCCTCTTTTGAGTGGTAAGATGCTTCAGAAGTATGAAAATGAAAAGTTACATTCTTGCTAATGTTCTATTCACCAAAATTGGGAAATTCTGCCCTGGAAATGCTTCTAAACTATACAAGAACTTTATTCTTGATGGCCATATTTGTCATTGGAAAATCAAAAATCTGGACTGCTATCATCATGTGTTAGAAAAAATAACTGATTGCTGAGGTTTTAGCAGCTGCATCAACAGACTGGCTGTCTTTAATTAAATATCCATGTAGAAATACTGATAACTTATATGTTGTATGTTAAGACTCCACTCATTATACAGTAGGCCCCTTGGCAATTTTTCTTTCCGTTTGCCCAATTCAAGTCAATGTTGATTTTGTTTCAAATATGTTCAGACACTTATGAAATATGTAGCATTTCCTCTAAGGAGAAACACTTCAATAAAAGTAAATACCATTTTAGAGAGTCTTTAAGAACAGCAGGAAACTAGCAATCACCAATACAACCGGAATGGTGATTACAGCAAAATTAAGCTTAACAACCATAATGAGGCCTATATTATGTTTTGCCTCATCCTTAGAATTAATTTAGCCTAGGTCAAAGTTTGATATTAAATTTTAAAGCCAGAATGTGTGAATTTCTGAAAAACTGTTCTAAAAGAAATAATCAGAGATGTAATTTCATCAAGATAAATTAGTAATATAGTAACCATAACAACTTACCTTGTTGAAAAATAAAAATAAAAACAAATCCAAACCCAACAAGGGAGACTATTTATAGAAAATTAAAAGATGCCTCAACGGCAAAGTTGAGAAAGTGCAAGGGTCTCAAAGTGGTGTTCCTACGAAGTAAAGTGTACTGCACAGTTTGCAGCTAGCTGCAATCTGTCCATGTATTAAATGAGGAGGGCAGTGCTTGTGACTCCCCATTCACCTCTTTGTGAGCTCACGAATATAGCTCACTATACACACTATACACACTCACTATATTCTGAACTACCATATAAGTGAAGGGAAAGAATGGCCACAAGTGGCGTTCTTCTCATTTTCATGCACAGTTGTCTTGCAGCTAACTAGGAGCCAACCTGTGCAGTAAATTTTGCTTCTTGGGAACATCCCTAAGTTGTAATTGTCGAAGTAACACAACTATTCTCATATTTGTGAAAATTGTGCACGTTACACAATTTCTACTTAGAAAAAAAGTCATCTGACAAAAGGCTGATCACAAGATGTCTTCTGCTTGGACCCACAAGAAATCTGTGGGGAACTTGGGAGTAGATGTTTGTTTTCCCTGCAGCACCACCAGGGAAAATCAAGCTTTACACAATTCCCATTAAATCAATGGATTGTCCGTAATGCAGGACAGAAAAGGTCCTTTACAAAAGACACACTCTTTTAAACTTCTCTCTTAGAATTCCCTAATAGGGTATATAAAAGAAACAAAGATTTAAGATATTGAGACAGAACTAGCTCAGAGTTATTAGGGTACGTCCACATGACAGTAGTAAAATGCCAGTCAGATTCTGTTCAAGAATCCGGCTGGTATTATATCATCTTTTCAGTGGTTTTAGGGAACGGTTCTGTCCGCTTTCTGCAGATTCACCTGCCCCCCATAACCATTGAATTGCAAATCTTCTGCCTGATATCAAGGCAGAAGATTGTGCATTTTCTAAGTCTTTCAGAACGTCAGTGGCTGAAAAACCATCCAACTGAAAATCCGTTCAGTGGATACTACTAGGCAGATTTTCTTTTTAAAATCTATGGCGATGATTGCTTGTCGATTTTCAGAATGTTTTCAAATCTGCAAATGGTCTGAAAATCCAATGAGAATACCATATCAAGTGGATGGACCCTTACAGTTTTTCTTATGGGAGACTATTGACTTTATACAGTATAGTCACTAGTCTTGTTAAGAAGTAAAAATCCTGCATCATAGTTAAACAAGAATCTGTCTCCTTTCCCTACATGACTGCATTAGTAAATACTTGCATTCCTCATAAAATAACAAATATTGAGCATCTTTTCTCATAACGCTATGTTCTGTCATTCTTTGTAATTTCTACTGAAAATTTATGAACAAATTGACAACCGTGTGTTACTTGCTGTCCCTTAACAGTCTAATCTAAGCACTAATTGGACAGAGTAAGGAAACACCCCTAACACAGTGTCAGACTGGGGTGTCTAGGGCCCACCAGAGGAGTTGATTTTAGGGGTCCACTTTGTCTTGCTATCTCCGCCACCTGTACAGTGCCACGCCCGGTCTCGCTTCAACTTATACAGTGTAAGGAACCGAGGTAGTGGATCCACTGGGCCACCGCAAGTGGTGGTACGGGCCACAACAGGGAGCGGAGTCTAAGTCCGTCCCGGCTTTCACCAGAACCCGCCGCAAGGCGGGATGGACTTGCTTCGGCGGGATTCCACCAGGTCGCTACCTCTGCGGTGTCTTGCTTGCGGTGGTAGCCGAGGTGCAGCGTAGAGCAGAATCAGCAGGCAAACTCGTAGTTGGGCGCGGGCCAGAAGGTCAGGGCAGGCAGCGAAGGTTCGTGGTCGGAGAACGTTAGCCGGAGGGACTGGTACACGGAGATGGCAACCGGAACACAGAAAAGGTTTCCTCGCATAGGTAAGGGCACTATGCATTCGGCAAAGTGCTTCTGGAAGGTGGAGCAATATATAGGGTCAGCAGCCGGCATAGGCCAATTACCGGCGTGCTGGCCATTTAAATCTAGGAGAGCCGTCACGCGCGCGCCCTAAGGAGCGGGGCCGCGCGCACCGGCTGGCAGACAGGTCCGGGGAAGCAGGAGCATGGCCGGGTAAGGGGCTGCGCCCAAACAAGCGAGTACGGCCGCGGACCGACATGCGGACCGCGGCGCCGCTCGCTACGGGTGCAAGGGAGGACACCGTGGACCGAGTGCACCCGCAGCCCAAACTGCGGGCTGCGGCGCAACTCATGACATACAGACCAATGTGAAGACATCATCATCTAATTGCAGCAGGACACCAGTGGTAAACATCAAAGGTCTAAAGTTATATGTCCCTCCCAGCCCCCCGAATGATACATTTTATATAAATAAAAATATATCAAAAGCTATTACACAAAGTACTGGGTATAAAACAACTAAATAATGGTTGTACAGTTACCAAATAACTTTACAAAACTAGAATCAAAAGGTCACTATTGCCAATAATTGTACTAAGACCAAATACTGCCACACCTTGACCACAGTGACTGAATAATACCGCCACATCATGACCACATATCACCACATAGTGACTGAATAATACTTATATACCATGATCACGTATCCCCACCACATAGTGTCATACATCCAGGCAGGCAGTCTTCTGTTTGCATGCGGCAATGCCCGGTAAGGGTTAAACCCTCTGCTCTGGACCCACGCCCGGGGAGAGAGGTTGCTTTGAAGCTCAGGAGTGACAGCTCTGCAGCCTCTCCCAACAAGGGGTGTGTCACTCAGCTCAATCAGAGGGCCCGGATGCTGCACCAATCAGCTGTGCGGGTGGTGTCCGGGAAAACCTTTTAAACTGTCTCAGACCACTCAGGCCTTGCCTGTGAAATGGTTCCCCCTGTGTTGTTCCTGCATTATTCATGTTGTTCGTTCTCCCTAGTGTTTTGACCTTTGGCTTGTTATCCATTTCTCTTTTGGCTCCTGTTTTGGCTTTGGCATTCCTGAACGTTAGTGACGCGGACTGTTGACTTTGCTTTTCCCTGACAGCCCTGCACCGCTAGTGTAAGGTTTGTCGCCCAGTTGGGGTCTGCTGCCTAGGGCAGTACACCAAGTAGGCAGGGACAGTGGGCTGAGTGACAGTCGGGGCCCACTGCTCCTCCTCTGACGTGACACATAGTGCCTGAATAATACCACCACACCATGACCAAATATCACCACCACATAGAGACTGATAAATACCGCCACATCATAACCACATATTACCACCACATAGTGACTAAATAATGACTCCACACCATGAACAAATATCACTGTCACATATTGACTGAAAGACTGAATGACTGAATAATGCTGCCACACCATACCCTCATATCACCTCCACACAGTGACTGAATATTACCACCACACTATGACGTCATAGCACCACAACATAATTACTAAATAATGCTGCAACAACATGACCACATATAACCCCCACATAGTGACTGAATTATACCACAACACCATGACCACATGTTGCCACCACATAATGACTGAATGATACCACCACACCATTACTGAATAAACCATTACACTTTACACACATATAAGTGATTACAGTTCAGGTACATTTAGTGACTCACAGGTGTCGTCTCTCTGATGAGTCGTTCATGTTCCCTTTTCTTCAACTGGTCCACAAATTTCATGCTGACTCCACTCATCCCTGTAGATTTAGACACAAATATTTTAGAATCCTCACTTTTCCGACAGCTTCTTACTATAGGTCCCCTCAGTTAGGTAGATGTATAGGTCCCCTCAGATAGGAAGCTTTATAGGTTCCCTTAGTTAGGCAGGCATGTATAGGTCCCCTCATTTAGGCAGGTATATAGGTCTAATCAGTTAGGCACACAAGTATAAGTCCCCTCAGGTAGTTATATATAGGTTCCCTCAGTTAGGCAGGCATGTGTAGGATCCCTCAGTTAGGCAGGTATATATAGGAACTCTCAGTTAGGTAGGCATGTGTAGGACCCCTTAGTTACGCAAATAATTATAGGTCCCTTCAGTTATACAGATATATATAGGTCCCCTCAGTTAGGCAGGCATATATAGGTCCCCTCAGTTAGGTAGTTATATATAGGTCCCCTCAGGCAGGTATATATAGGTCCCCACAGTTAGGCTGGTATATAAAGGTCCCCTCAAGCAGGTATATACAGGTCCCCTCAGGTAGGCATATGTAGGTCCCTCAGGCAGGTATATACAGATGTCCTCAGGCCGGTATATATAGGTCCGCTCCGGCAGGTATACATAGGTCCCCTTAGGTAAGTATATACAGGTCTCCTCAGGCAGGTATAGATAGGTCCCCTCAAGCAGTTATATACATGTCCACTCAGGCAGGTATATATAGGACAGGCAGGTATGTACATGTCCCCTCAGGCAGGTATTTATAGGTCCTTTCAGGCAGGTATATATAATGGCAATAAAAATAATAACAATAATACTCACGTTACCTTCTTTCCCAGTCGAGCGCCCTCCTCTTCTGCCCAACACTGGGTGTGTGATGTCATCACCACGGGGCCAGGAGGGCCTTCTCTGCTATGGGGCCGGGGCGGGCCCTGTTGTGTCGGACCCGGGACCCACCAGAGGATCCTCAGATTCTCCGGTGGGCAGTCCGACACTGGTAACTGCAATTTGTAAGTGTATTCATGTCATGGAGAATACAAGTATTTAATAAAATAGACGTGACAGGACCGGTGACAGCTTCTTTTTAAGGAGCACTATTACTTGTACAGTAAATGTCAGATAGTCCATTTTGCTCAGGTCTTAAGCAGAACAAAAATTAAAAAGGGTAGCAAGAAGAGATCTCTTAACATTCTAATGAAATATAGAGGCTCCCGGATTTATCTAAACATTATTGGTATTGCCAGTATTATCTTAGGTCCACTGCTTTAAAGCAGGTTAGGAATTTTTCACCCACAATCATCTTGGACAGCTTTTTTTTACTTCATTCCCTAATCTCAGCTACTATACTATTTCATTGATAACTGTGATGCTTCCTATGTCCATCAATCATGTAAAACTGTGTAATTTAAGCTAAGTTAAGCATATTTAATTTTTGTTTGTGTCTGGATTATTTAGATTTGGGTAAAAGATTAAGAAACAACAGTAAATGAAAAAAATATGAAATGATAAAAAGTGACATGACCCAACCAGTATTGTATTGACTAAGGAAATTGTATAGAATTATTCGATGACAGAACCCCAGTCCCTACTGAATTTCACATTACATTTTTATCAATAGTTTCAATTAAGAGACTTTCTTAAATGGATGAAAAGAATTTTCTGGTCTCTTAGCACATTATTTCAAATAATAGAACTTTGCAGTTTTGCTCATATTCACCCTGTTACACATCATGAAATTAAAGACTGACTGGGTAGAAGCATTCCTTTGTGACTTGTCTTAATGATTGCAAGTGAATTTGGTTCATACATTGCCATCTAATACATTAATGGCATATCCTCATTCAGATGTATACAGTTGAAACCAGAAATTTACATACACTATATAAAAAGACACATATGCATGTTTTTTTCACTATCTCTTATGAAATCATAATAAACCTTACCCGTTTTAGGTCAATTAGGGTTACCAAAATTATTTATATTTTCCAAATGCCAGAATCATGAGAGAGGGAAATGTTTTAAGGCATTTTTATTATTTTCTGAAAAGTCAAAAGTTTACATACACTAGCATTACTATGCCTTTGGGTCAGCCCATATGATGGTGCCATGTCTTTGATGGTTATTGACAACATCTGAGTTAATTAGTGACACACCTGTGGATGTATTTTTTAATGTACACCATAAACACACTGCTTCTGTATGTAGCATCATGGGAAAGTCTAAAGAAATCAGCCAAGATATCAGGAAGAGAATTGTGGACCTGCACAAATCTGATTCATCCTTGGGTGCAATTTTCAGATCCCTGAATGTGCCTCATTCATCTGTACAAACAATTATACACAAGTACAAATAAGATGGGAATGTCCAGCCATCATACCGCTCAGGATGGAGACGGGTCCTGTGTCTCAGAGATGAACGTGCTTTGGTTCGACATGTGCATATCAACCCAAGAAGAAAAGCGAAAGACCTTGTGAAGATGCTGACGGAAGCTGGTAAGATTGTGTCATTATCCACAGTGAAATGAGTACTGTATCAACATGGATTGAAAAGCCACTCTGCCAGGAAGAAGCCATTACTCCAAAAGAAACATATAGAAGCCAGATTAATGTTTGCAAATGCACACAGTAACTAAAACCTACATTTTTTGATACATGTCTTGTGGTCAAATTAAACTAAAATTTAACTGTTTGGCCATAATGACCACTGTTCCGCTTGGAGGAAAAAGGGAGAAGCTTGGAAGCCTAAGAACACCATCCCAATTGTGAAACATGGGGTTGCAGCATCATGTTTGGGCTTGTTTTGCTGCAGGAGGGACTGGTGCACTTCACAAAATAGATGACATCATGAGGAAAGAAGATTATGTGGTAATATTGAAGCAACATCTCAAGACATCAGCCTGGAAGTTAAAGCTTGGGCGGAAATGGGTCTTTCAAATGGACAATGACCCGAAGCATATTGCCGAACTAGTTGCAAAGTGGCTTAAGTATAACCAAGTCAATGTTTCAGAGTGACCATCACAAAACCCTGATCTCAATCCTATTGAAAATTTATTGGCAAAGCTGAAAAGGCAGGTGAGAGCAAGTAGACCTACAAACATGGCTCAATTACACCACTTCTATCAGGATAAATGGGCCAAACTTCCTACCAACTATTGTGAGAAGCTTGTGGAAGGATACCCAAAACATTTGACCCAAGTCATGCAGTTTAAGGGCAATGCTGCCAAATACTAATTAAATGTATGTAAACTTTTGATTTTGCATAAAGTAATAAAAATGCCTTAAAAGATGTTATCTCTTGATATTTTGTCATTTGTCAAATATAAATAATTTGGTAATCCTAATTGACCTAATACGGGTAAGGTTAATTACGATTTCATGTCATAAAGTGAGACCAACATGCTTATGTGTCTTTCTATATAGTGTATGTAAACTTCTGTTTTCAACTATATATATAATATATAATGTGTTTTGGGGCTTAAAGAAAAACAGAGTAAGCCCCTCTCTTGTCAAATACCCTGAAGATTGGTGACTATTGACAGCAGCATCTTAAGGGAAAACTGTTGGGAGTGGAGTTATTACTTATGTCAACAGTAACAGAGTCCAGTTGTTTATGTTAACAAAAATACAGCTTCTAATCTTGTGGGAATCTTTTAAATTTTCATATATATTTCAAATTAATAACTTGGACGTAAAGACCACATGGCTTCAGATAAAAATAAATGTGGCTAACCTTTGTATGTTTGACATTTGAAAAGATACTTTGTAATAAGACCTTACAGCAAATTGAAGTAGGTTAACTAATTCAACTCTGGTATAGTTTTTGTGGCATGCAAACATTATTGTACGTCTGTTTAGGATGCGATGCCCCCCTCAAGATAGTAAATCATTAGTACATGTGCAATGATAAAGGGGGAGAGCTCTTATAACTGGTGTTTTATACTAGGTCTTATGAAATGTCACTGACTGTAGATTGATTGCCAGTAGATAGCATGTAGACTGCACTGTAAGAAACCTAACTATGAATGAAGTCAGTGATTTACTGTATGACATGGCATAAATGGAGTATGGTCGTTTCTAGACAAAAAGAAAACAATGTTCAGGACCTAAGAAAAATCTAAAACTAGGTGTTAATGGGGTTCACTTGCACAGTAAAGGCTTTTAAATTCTATTTTTAAAGTTACTATGACAACACGAATGAACTGAACTGAAAGCCAAAAATTACATACATTTGTGTGCAAGGCATTATTACATTTAGTACAGACTATTCATATAAAATACATATTGTACATAAAGGTAGTACGAAGAGACAAAGCTGAATCTGTTTTCCAAGTCTTGGGGGGATCAAAATTGATTGGTTATCCAGTTCTCCTAGTGGGAAGTTTTTGCTGCCTATACTTCAAATAATAATTATGGTAGATAGACAGACAGATGAATAGTTGTAGAGATCTATCTATCTATCTATCTATCTATCTATCTATCTATCTATCTATCTACTACTATCTATCTATCTATCTATCTATCTATCTATCTATCTATCTATCTATCCAAATATATGTTTGCTATATATGCTCCTGGCATTCCTTGTGTGACATCTGGTACTCTAAATACATAGTTATCTCCTTCTCTCTAGTACTAGGGGACACAGGTTACATACCTTTGATGTTCACTGTTCTATGACTCTCCCTCCTCCATACCTTTCTGAGGAGGGATGGTGTTTCACATGCAGAGCAGCAAATTGTGCAGTGTATAGTTAGCTAATGGACGGCAGGCCAAAGTTTCATTAACATAACTGTGTTGTATGTGAAGTCAGTGAGTAATTATAGCACTACACTAATTACAGTGCGTTTTAGAAGGTAATGCATGCAGCTATTAGTGGAGACTGTATCTGTGAGGAGCCTTCCCTCCACCTTGCCATATTAAGCCCTAACAGCATCAAAACAAAAGTAGGTTACAGAGATGAAAAACATGATGAACATAAAATATAATTACCATACATCTGGTACACTTTTGGGGGTAGTGCATGACAGTAAGCAACAGTTTCATGCACCAGCTGTTCAGGATTTACACTACTCAAAATTTCAGTATTGCTCTGAATTATTCCTGTAACATGTACATACTAACAATTTCATTATGAAAGCCTTTGTAAACACAATGTATTCCAGTGTAGCCACATCTGAAATGTTTGACAAACTAGTAAGACTTTCCTCATTGCTTGCGGCAAAAATCACTATGAACATGTCCATCATGCTGATTGCGTGGCACTATCACTATGACTGCAGGGCAACCAACTTCTGTAATATACAGCTATTTCCTTGTTCTAATCAGAGAAACATCTGATCTCTGCCATTTAACCACTTTAATGTTGCAAATAATACAAACTGTGTCATACTAGGGCAGAGACAGAAATAGGAACTTCCATTTGAAGGAAATCCTGGCAAAAAAAAAAAAAGAACAAAAAAATAGAAAACTGAACAGTACATCCAGTGTGCAGGTGCACACTGTCATGGTTGCAGTGCAAATGCTAACTAACAAAACACACACTGTAGCAGTCTGCAAACACTAAGGCTAGGTTCACATGGAGTAATTACAGGGCGCACAGTACGCCCCGCAATTACGCCGGTGTTTGGAAGCTCGCGCTGACCGGCACGTACTCCCATGGGGTGGGGGGGGCCGGCAGCCCGCCAGCCCCATAGACATTCATTACTAGCGGCGCATATTCGCCACTAGTAATTGACATGTCACTTCTCTCCCCGCGTGGCGTGTACGCCGCCCGGGGAGAGGAGGCGTAATCCATAGTTCTTTATGAGAACTGTGGGTTACCGTAATGACTCGAGCACATTTCGCCCATATTTGAGGGCAGTATGGCGCAAAATATGGACCGAAATGCACCCCATTTGACCCCGTGTGAACCTAGCCTAAGGGTGACATGTATGATTGGGTTTTTCACCCTTTTCTGGTGTAAAATGCACCAAAGTGAGTCAGCTACGATGTCCGACGCACCAAAAGAAAATGTTAGGTGCATTGTTTGCAAGACTCAACACTTTTTAATGTGCCTAACTTGAAGGGACATTCTGGGGGCGTTTTGGGGCCGCGTCGCACCACACTCGTAATATTAGACACATATATGAATGTGGATCAGCAAAACTAAGCGCATTACTGCTCAAACAGGCAGACCTATTTCAATGATGTCTGCCTGAACTTGAGGAGTCGAAGTGGGGCTGGATTTGCTGCTAGGGAAAAAAATGTCCAATATTTCTCAACTTACACCAATACAATAAAAAAAAGTAATTTATGATAATTATCAAACTATATAAAATTTAATTATTTAAATGTAATAAAAATTAATAAAATTAAAACATTGTTATATAAAATTAATATAAAAAATATTTAATATTCCAAAAATATAAAAAAAATCTATAAAATGTATTTAAAATTAATAGAATCTAAAACTAATTATACATTAAGTAACCCACTGATGATGTTGACTTTTAAATTTTTACTACATTAAATTTTAAATGTATTTTTGCTGCTCTTACCCATTATTCTATATACAACAAGAGTCAGCACACCACACGTCTTGTTGGGACCTGTGGTCCACCAAGCAAGATCAATAGTTTCTATTCACTGACATGCTATTCAAATGACTTTTCTTTTATTTCCAGCCTATCTATAGCCTTTACACATGTTTGACGCATTCCTTATGTGCCAAACACACAGACGAGGCACGATTAACTTTAGACATCAGTTATGAATGCACAAAAACCACTTTCAGACAATCAGGCACCTTTGACACTGAAAAATATATGCGAATATGCACTTCCATACATGTTTCCATAAGGGAGACATGTATGATCAGGTTTTTCACCCTTTTGTGGTGTAAAATGCGACAAAAGTGAGCTGGCTACGATTTATAATACGCCAATCGAATGTGTTAGGTGCGTTGTTCACAAGACTCGACACTTCTCAATGCACCTAACAAATGGGTGTGTTCTGGGGGCGTGTTACACCACACATATTATTAGACACATATATGAATGTGGGCTGGCAAAACTAGGCACATTTCAATGTGGTCTGCCTGAGCCTGAGGAGTCGAAATGGAGCTAGATTTGGAATTAGGGCAAAAAATTTCCCTTATTCCTCAACTTACACCAGTACAACAATAAAAAGTAATTTATGATAATTATAAAACTATATAAAATTAAATTATTTAAATTTAATAAAAAGTGTTATATAAATTAATATAAAAATATATAATATCCAAAAAATAAAAAAATCTCCTATAAAATGTATTTAAAATTAAGAGAATCTAAAATTATTTTTACATTAAATAACCCACTGATGTTTAAAATTTTTATTTTTACTACATTAAATTAGAAATTTGTTTTGCTTTGCTGCTCACACCCTTTATTCTACGTACGGCAAGAGCCAGCACACCACAGGTTTTGCTGGGACCTGTTGTCCACTAAGCAAGATCGGTACCATAGTTTCTATTCACTGACATGCTATTCTAGTGACTTTTCATTTATTTCCAGCCTATCTATCTATAGCCTTTACACATGTGTGGTGCATTACTAACTCGGTAATGCGGCAAACACATAGGCGAGTCACGTTGACCTTAAGATGCCATTCATAATAACACAAAATACACTTTCATACATTCAGGCACATTATAAACTGAGAACAAGATGAAATTATTCACTACGAAGTGCCTTCTTTCATATATGTCTCCCTAAGATACGGGTAAATATTGAATATATGTATTACTTAAAGTACATTTCTGCTATATCAAGTACACATGAAACCTGGAGGTTTTGTGTTCATATGCTGTGAGTCCAGGCAAGGTGACCTTTTTGGATGGGAACCTAGGTTGCAAAAAACTTTCCTCTCTTGATGTCTAAACCAAATGAAGAAAGAACAACTTGCTTTGATTAAACATGGCTTCCCATAGCCAAGTTTATTATCTTCTTAAAGGGGTTGTCCAGGCCATAAAAAAGTAAGTATTACAGTGGTGTGAAAAAGTATTTGAACCTTTCCTGGTTTCCTAATCTTGTGGATGTTTGCTACATTTAAATGTTTCAGATCACCAAACAAATTAAAATATTATACAAACATAACACAGGTAGACTCAAAAAGCAGTTTTTAAATGAGCGTCTTTATTATCAAGGGAAAAAAGTAATCAAAACCTACAGGGCCATGTGTAAAAGTAATCCCCCTTCCCTTTAAACATAAATTAACTGTGTTTTCTCACATCTTTGGGAGCTGATTTCTATTTCCCTAGCCTCACCCAGGCCTGACTACTACCACACCTGTTCTCAAGCAAGAAAGCTCTTAAATAGGACCTGCCTCACAAAGTGAAGTTGACCAAAATCTCCTCAGAAGCTAGACATCATGTGGAGATAAAAAAAAATTCAGGAACAAATGAGAAACAAAGTAATTGACATCTATCAGTCTGGAAAAGGTTAAAAAGCCATCTTTAAAATATTGAACTGTGGTGAATCTTCCCAGAAGTGGCTGGATGTTCAAAATTACCCCAAGAGCGCAGTGACATCTCATCCAATAGACCACAAAACAGCTCAACAACAACATCCAGAGAACTGCAGGCCTCACTTGCTTCAATTAAGGTCAGTGTTCATGACTCTACCATAAGAAAGAGACTGTGCAAAAATGCCCTGCATGGCAGAATGCCAAGACGAAAACCACTGCTGAGCAAAAAGAACATAAAAGGCTCATCTCAGTTTTGCCAGAAAACATCTTGAGAATCCCCAAGACTTTTGGAAGTAGATTCTGTGGCCTGATGAGACAAAAGTGGAACTTTTTGAAGGGTGAAAGTTCCATTATATGTGTCCACTTAGCGTCCGAAACACGGATCCAAACACACATCTAAAAACGGATCCAAAAACGGATCCAACACACCATATAAACATAGCCTAACAGTGATGTGAGTATAGGCATGTGACATCTGCAGCCAATTAACAGCTGCAGCAGTGATGTGTCCATCCAGAAATAAAAGAAAGAAAACAGATGATCGGAGCAACGTAGTGTTGGAATGGAGGAGTAGAGGAAGGTGAGTATATGTAATAATACTAAATTTTTTAGGATCTGGAAAATCCCTTCAATGAATTAATAAACTTAGCTGTGCAAGGCCATATTTTTTTAAGGACAAGGTGCACTTTCTTCATTTCGTTTAGAAATCAAAAGAGACAAGTTTTTACAACATAGCTTAACATCTAAAATATGTCAGGTTAGGTCATTAAAGTTTTTTTTTGTTCTAATAGATGTTCCAGATAGCTTAAAGGGATTTTCTTGGTGCAAAGATCATAACTATAATCATGGGGGCAGTAAAAATAAGCACTTTTGCAATTGGTTTGTATTAACTAAATCATTTAGGATAGCAGCTATGAGCTTATCTTTGTGGGTCTACAGCTATATCTGCAGCAAGTGGTCAGGCCACACCCCCTTTGCTGTGATTGGCTGCCTGATACTCTGAGCTTACTCCCCCCTGAGCTGTGTAAAATGAAAGTGAAACAGCTTTCTGTGGTGATTGCTGGCGGTGTAATACAGTCCCTGACAGAACTTCTGTCGCTTATCCATTTTGAAGAAACCAAAGCTTATAACCTGACTTCAAATTCATCCATTGGTTTTAGGAATGACTCATATGCAAGCTGAAACCCTCCCAAATGAGTTTTTTTTTTTTAACGAAAATAAACTTGTTTCACTGCTGAAATATTAATCATTTATGGAACACAGAAAGGTCAGATTTTGGCAAAACAAAAGTTTTGTCGGCCACAGAAAGTAATGTGAAAATCAAACAAATAATTCACTTCAAATACAAAGATATGTTTCATAACATTGGTGAATGAACTTGTGGTGCTATTAGAGCCATATTTAATATTTTGTGTGACTTCCATGAGCTTGAAGGACTGCATGCATGCATTTTGACAATGATTCAATCAATTTATTGATGAATACATCAGGAATGGCAAAGAATGTAGTCTTACATGTCTCCCAGAGTTTGTCAAGATTCTTTGGTTTTGTCTTCCAAGTTTCCTCATTTATCCTACCCCAAAAAATGCTCAATGATGTTCATGTCTGGTGACTGGGCTGGCCAGTCCTGGAGCACCTTGACCTTCTTTGTCTTGAGGAACTTTGATGTAGAGATGAATGTATGAGATGGAGCACCATCCTGCTGAAAAATTTGACCCCTTTTATGATAGGGAATATAAGAGGTTGCTAATACTTCTTGATATTTTAGGCTATTGATATTGCCTTCTACCTTGCAAATGTTTTGCACACCCCCCATACTGAATGTAACTCCAGACCATGATCTTTCCACCACCAAACGTAACTGTTTTCTGGGTGTATCTTGGATCCATACGGGCTCCAGTATGTCTCCTGCAGTATCTGCGGCGGCTATGGTGTAATTCAACTGAAGATTCATCTGATAAATCTGCCACTTTTCCAGCGTCCATCTGTTTAGCAAGCTGTGGGCCTTGGCAAATGCCATACGGTTTTTTAATTGCCTTTTTTTAAGTGCTGGCTTCTGGGCACTGATTTGACCATGGAAGCCATCTCGAGACAGAATCCTACAAACTGTTCTAGTTGACACAGGGACTTGAGATGACCAGGCCTGTTGGAGCTGTGCTGAAGTGGAAGGGGGACTGGCTTTTGATTTTCGAATCAACAACCATTCCTTCTGAGCAGTTGTCTTGCGGGGTCTGCTGGACCTGGGCTTGTCAAAAACATTGCCAGTCTCTTCAAATCTTTTTTTTAATTCTTTGTACTTGACGCTGAGACACATTAAAGGTGCCAGGCACCTCTGCAGTGGATCTGGTCTTCAGCCTCTTTATAATCAAGCCTTTGGTCGCAGAGTGGATTTTTGGCATGTTGTCAGAGGTCAAGTTGCAGTTCAAGTGAAGGTGTGGGGTGCTGGAGTTCTTTTTATACACACCCACTAATTAACCGATCAATTAGTAAGCACAGGTGAGGCTGTAAACTAGGATTGGGTGCATTATATGACAAGGCGACAAAACATTTGTCTTGCCAAAAACTGACCTTTCTGTGTTCCTTAAATGATCAATATTTCAGCAGTGAAGCAAATTTATTTTCACTAAAAAAACTCATTTGGGAGGGTTTCAGCTTTCATATGAGTCATTTCAAAAACCAATGGATGAATTTTAAGTCAGGTTATAAGCTTTGGTTTCCACAACATGAATACGCAACAAAACTTCTATTAGGGACTGTAAAAGCTGTCTGATCTCCTCTATGCTCATGTCCCAGCTCTACGTGAAGGATCTGGGCAATAACTGAGTCTCTAGCTGCTAGATTCACTCTCCCCTCATATAGCACAGCCTTATACAGTCTGCTCCCTCTCTACCGCCTGCCTGATGACAAAGGGGGTATTAGAGTGCATTCCTCACATTTGTTTAATCAGTTCAGGCTATATGTATAACTGCTTACAGCAATGCAGGTGCTCTGGTTACAAGGAGCTTGTGCAGCATGGGAGAGAGGTGACAGCTCTGCAGACATGCTAACCAGTGTATGAGATCTGCAGAGCTGTGATATTCTCTCCCTTCCACTGCTCACACAGAATGATGTCACAACTCTTCAGTTAGGGAAGACACGCAGACTGGGAGGAGAGACACACTGACTGGGAGGAGAAACACGCCTACTGGTAGGAGAAACCTGCCCCTGGATTTGAAATTATAAGAGACAGAGAAACAGCTCAAGTCTGAGAAAGTGTGTGATCAGAAAACCCCATAAATGTTATTTTTTTTTAGGAATTGTACAATCACTTTTATGACTGCCCGCCATCTTTTTACAGTGACTGCTAAAATGTCTTTTTTACAGCTGTTTTAAGGCTTTTGCTCCTGCAATCTAGTAAGAACAAGTCTGGAATCCTGACAAGATAGAGATGATAAGCAATTGGCATTGATTTAACAAAATACATAAAGTTCAATGTGTGCTATGTACTGAACAGAGGTAACTTCCCCTATGTTGATTAAGTGATGGCCTGAGATCCTCCAGTGTGGCATAGCTACATAGCTCAGGGACCAGATCAGCTCTGTCTTTGACCAATGTCGTGTGCTGTTTTCCTCTGTAACTGGTGCTTCTATGGATGCCTTAGTTATATTGGAGGATTTTTAGAATTAAGAAAAAGTTAATAAAGGGTAAATGTCTCCAAGAGGTCTTTTAAGGCTTCTTGTGGGATATATCATGTAACAGAAATACATACTTGCATAAGTAAAAAAAATCCTTAAAATTAAATGCAAGAAATGGAGAAAAAAAGAACATACCGCCTACAAAAAAAACAAAGCTTACAGTGGACCAGTTTACAGGAAATATACATACTGTATATTATTTTAGTGTTAATCTGTAAATTTAAATAAAGAGCTAAAAAATTGAAAAACTTATTTTAAGTTTTTGTACACGTCACTCCTAGAAAAACTAAAAAAAGAAACATTTTTCAAAAAGATATTTAAAAAATTCAAAATCTCATAAAAAATAACAGAACTTTGGTAGCCCAAAAAATAAAAACCTGCACATTTGTACAATTTCTAAGCAGTGTCTGAAAACTAAAGGCTAAACATTTCTACAGGCCTAATCAACACAATTTGTTAGTCTTCATAGGGTTAATTTGTAGGAGGTTGCCACAGGACATGGTTCCAGTAATCCATGTTCATAGTCTTCTTGTCTTCAGCAAACTATTGCAGGCTTTCTTGTGCATCATCTTTAGAAGAGGCTTCTTTCTGAAATGACAGCCATGCAGACCAATTTGATGCAGTGTGCAGCATATGGTCTGAGCACTGACAGGCTGACCCAACAACCCATTAACCTCTGCAGCAATGCTGGCAGAACTCACACATCTACAGTGAAGGAAATAATTATTTGATCCCTTGCTGATTGTGTAAGTTTGCCCACTGACAAATACATGAACAGTCTATAATTTTAAGGGTAGGTTAATTTGAACATTGAGGTACAGAATATCAAAAATAAAATCCAGAAAATCACATTGTATAAATTACATAAATGCATTAGTATTTTGATAAGAGAAATAAGTATTTGATACCCTAATAACCATTAAGTGTTTGGGCTCCTACAGACCTGCTAGATGCTCCTAATCAACTTGTTACCTGTATTAAAGACAGCTGTCTTAAATAGTCACCTTTATGAAAGACTCCTGTCCACAGCCTCAATTAATCAGTCAGACTCTAACCTCTACAACAAGGGCCAGACCAAAGAGTTTTCTAAGGATGTCAGGGACAAGATCATAAACCTGAACAAAGGGAGAATGGGCTTCAAACCCATAATTAAGACGCTGAGTGAGAAGGAGACAACTGTCAATTGACATCAATCTTGGGCACCATGCAAAATCTTACCTCTTGGGATATCCTTGATCATGAGAAAAGTGAGAGATCAGTCGAAAACTACATGGGGGAACTTGTTAATGATCTCAAGGCAACTGAGGCCACAGTCATAAAAAAAACCATTGGTAGCACATTACGCTATAATGTTTTAAAATCCTGCAGTGTCTTCAAGGTCCCCCTGCTCAAGAAGGCCCATGTGAAGGCCAATCTGAAGTTTGCCAATAAACACCTGGATGATTCTGTGAGTGATTGGGAGAATGTGCTGTGGTCAGATGAGACAACAATTGAGCTCTTTGGCATGAACTCGCCATGTTTAGAGGAAGGGAAATGCTGCCTATGACTTAAAGGACACCATCCCCACTGTCAAGCATGGAGGCGGAAACATTATGTTTTGGGGTGTTTCTCTGCTACAGGCACAGGACTACTTCACCGCATCAATGGGAGAATGGATGGAGCCATGTACCGTAAAATCCTGAGTAAAAACCTCCTTCCCTCCACCAGGACATTAAAAATGGGTTGTGGCTGGGTCTTCCAGCAAGACAATGACACAAAATATATACTCAATGCAACAAAGGAGTGGCTCAAAAAGAAGCACATTAAGGTCATGGAGTGGCTTAGCCAATCTCCAGACCTTAATTCCATAGAAAACTTATGGAGGGAGTTGAAGCTCTGAGTTGACAAGCAGCAGTGTCAAAATCTTAATGATCTGGAAAGAGGAGAAGACCAAAATTCCTCCTGACATGTGTGCAAATCTTATCATCATCTACAAAAAATGTCTGTCTGACTGCTGTGCTTGCCAGCAAGGGTTTTGCCACCAAGTATTAAGTCTTGTTTGCCAGAGGGATCAAATACTTATTTCTCACTGCAAAATGCAAATACATATAATTTATACAATGTTATTTTCTGGATTTTATTTTGAATATTCTATTCCTCAATGTTAACATTAACCTACCTTTAAAATTATAGACTTTGCATGACTTTGTCAGTGGGCAAACCTACACAATCAGCAAGGGATCAAAAATTTATTTACTTCACTGTATATTGAAAAGACAATCTCTGGATTTGACGCCGAGTGCTTGCAGTCAACTTCTTTGGTCGACCATGGCGAGGCTTGTTCTGAGTGGAACCTGTCTTATTAAACCATTGTGTGGGCTTGGCCACCGTGCTACAGCTCACTTTCAGGGTTTTTTGCGAATCTTCTTATAGTCTAGGTCATCTTTATTTAGAGCAGCAATTCTTTTTTTCATATCCTCAGAGAGTTCTTTGTCATGACATGCCATGTTGAACTTCCAGTGAACAGTATGAGAGAGTGTGAGAGCGATAACACCAAATTTAACACCCCTGCTCCCTATTCATAACTGAGACTGTGTAGAACTGACAAGTCACATGACAACATGGAGGGAAAGTGGCAAATTGGGCACAATTTGTCCATTTTCATTTAGGGGTGTACTCATCTCTCTTGCCAGCTGTTAAGGCATTGATGGCTGTGTGTTATTTTAAGGACACACCAAATTTACACTGCTATACAAGCTAGACATTGACTATTTTACACTGTATCAAAGTGTCGTATGTTTAGTGTTGTCTCATGAAAAGATATAATATACAATTTAAAAGAATGTGAGGTGTGTACTCACTTTTGTGAAATAATGTATATATACATAAAAAAATATTTTATGGTTTAACATATTTGAATATTTGTTGATAGTGATGTAATTACAAACAATCAGAAGAGGATGTCATGCAATAGCAAAGAGATGATAGTTTTATTAATTACAGGTTGCTGAGTTACAGTTCTAGCCAGTAGTCCCTTAAGGGAAAACATTAAAAAAGCCTACCATTTTTGGGCCAGCAGTTAGTTCACTTAGAGCCACATGTATGAAAACTGTCTAAGTCTAACAAAGTGGCAACAAGGGAGTTTTTGACCTAGACAGTTTTCATACGTGGCCCTTAGTGTTAGTGAGAGAAGTTCCCTAGTACTGTTCCAGCACAAGAGGTGACCTTGAGGTGGAACAGGAAAAGGCATACCACCAGCCCAAGATACACTCACACCAGAATAAAGAATCATATAGAGACAAAGAGCACAGAGGAAGAGAGTCATGGACAGTGCAAAGAAGGAGAGAGAGAGAGAGAGAGAGGGGAAAAAGAGGGAGAAAGTGGGAGAGGGTACTGGAAGAAGTAAAGATTGTGACAGGTACGGCAGGCCTGATGGTGGTAGGGCCCTGGGGAAGCTCGGCCCACAACGGCTGGGAAATGCACACCCAGAAAAGCCTGTAGAGTAACTAAAGGTAGCAATCTAGTTGTAGAAAGGGGTCAGCGAAAAATCCTTCTCCTGGAAAGTATGAAAGTGTGTCAGGGAAGATTGAGAGAAGGACCAGCTATTTAGGAGTGCCTAGAACGTCTATGAGAATGTGGTGAACTGTTATTTAATACACCTATACCTGTGCTGTACTATTGTTGAAGGCTGAAAAGTCAAATGTGCTTTTAGAGTTATTGCAATTGGTAAAGCCTGCAAGACCCCAAGCTCAGTATTTCTGTGATCCTTCCAGTGCCGATGCACTACCCCCCAGCCATCCCACACCGGTAAGTATGACATCCATGCATACCCGTTACCCAGGTGCTTCCACCTGCTTGACATCTGGGACCTGCATCCTTCACCACTTACCTCCTCCTCTAGCACACTTTAAAAATAGAAAAACTAGGAAATTAAAGAACTATGCTCTGGTTGATATAAATTCATGCTAATCTGCTGCTGCTACTGTATTAAGATGACTATAGTTCTATTATACTACAGTATATCTTTGTATAGCCTCTGAAAGAGAACACCACTGGGTTTGACGCTATTATAATTCTGCAAGTGACTCCTTCCTCTAAATTTGAGCGGTAGTTCCTTGTACTATCAGAAATATTAGTCCTCATGCAAGCATTTTATCTTTAGTTCTGATCCTTAAATAACAAAGCAGATACAGTTAGACTCTCCGCTAGGCAGTGGTATCCAACTGCTATAAAGTAAAGATATAAATAACAATCAAAATACATATTTTCAACACATCTTCAAAAAAATTTCAAGTTCTGCTGTGTTTCTCTTTCATTTCTCACAGTACAGGTCATGCAGCTAATCTCCTATGCAAATCACAATGGTTAAAGTTGGCTTTCTCCTCAAAAACAGTAAGATTATTCTCTTCAAGTACTGCAGACAGCCTCACACTCCAGGAATCACAAGAGCATGCAGCTTCTTCTCACTTGATCCTTTTATCTCATTTTAATATTTTCCTAATCCTCAACATAATAAGATAATTTCAATTGATTTTCCACAATGAAAATTTGTTATGACGTTTCATCAAAGGAGAGTTAGCTGGTGTTTTCCTACTTGACTGAAAAATTAATGTAGTGTAAAACTTTATATAGGGCATTAATTTAAACAATAGTTATAATATTGTTATAACCTGTTTAAAGTTAATAAAGAGCAAATAATGGGTTAAATCTCTAACAAGAGGTGACCACTATAATTTCTTGGTGTTTCCTTGGAGTTTTTTTTAATTAAAAATAAAAAATGCCTTTCTTTTTAAAGGGTTTACTGGGCTTTGAAAAAAACTTAAAAAAAAATTTCCCCAAAATTTAAGGAGGAAATTTTATTAAGGGCTTAAATTTTTAATTTTTTTTTTGCCCTAAAACATCATACGCTTCACAACACTGCCAATTTTTTAAGTGTTATGCATTTTAAAAAATTTTTCTTTTAAAAAAAACCCCTAAATTTTCCTTTTTTTCGTAGTTCTCTTAATTCTTAAACTATTCAGCTTTTTAAAATTATTTTTGTTTGTTAAAAGTTTTTTCCGAAAGATGCAAATACCATAGTGGAAAGTCAAGCAGATGGTAGAGACCACCTGGAGAGAGGGGACAGACCAGGTTGGCTTCAATTTATATCTAATGAGTGGGGGGACTATAAAAAGGATTGCATCAAATCAAAAAGGAGAACCTTTGGGTATGAACAAAGTGGTTATGTTTGCGAGTACCAGGTGGTTAGAGTTGGGGTCAAAAGGTTTAATTTAGCAAAAAATGTTTATTATTAAAATTTTGATTGGGCCCGCTTTCCCCCTTTATGTATGTCTTTGGCTAAATGGTAACAAGATTTTACGATTGAAGATGAGTTCACCATAGAAACCCCTTGAGTTTGGGAAAAAACAATAGTTTCCCTTTTTATTTAAAATTAATTTAAAACAAAAACACCACCAAAAGGGGAAAAAACACAGGCTGTTTGCTGTAAACCCCTAAATAATGTCACCATACAATGGACATAGATATTGTTTCATACAAAAAAATGTAAATTAATTTTTTTTGGGATTGCTAAAATTTAAAAAGTTATTTTGGGGATAAGTAAAAATCATATATTAGGAAAATCAAAAAGCATCCGAATACTCTCCAATAATAGTGTCATCCTTGCCGGTGAAAGTGGCCCTTTTAAAGGAAAGCTGCATTTGGCCCGTGTAAATTTGTTGTAAAAAAAGAGTGCCCCGGGGGTTTAAAAAAATTATTGAATGCCATACAAAGTTATAGATTCATCTCTCTCTCAACACTGTCACCACTAACTAGCAATTGAAAGACTGAAATCTAACTCTGGCCTAGATAAACCATGAGACCACATATTGTATCTGTATTTTACCATATTTTTGTCAAAAAAAGGACAGAAACACTAAAAGTCTTTTTCTTCTCCAATTATATTAAAACAGCATTCTCATGCCAGACTTCCTTGCTCTTTTTCTGCTTTTTTTTGTTTGTTTTGGCCATAGTCCATTTTGATGTTCCAAATCAAAGATTCTTATAAATATACAAATAAAGACTTTTATGGAGACATGTATGAAGGAAGGTGTTTTGAAGTGAATTGTCGAGTCTCGTTTTCAGTGAATAGTGTACCTGAATGTATGAGTGTTTTGTATTAGGCGCATATCGAAACTTAGGCACATTAGTAATGCGCCTAACACGTATAAAGGCTATAAATAGGCTGGAAAAAGAAAAGACATTAGTAGTGTTGAGCGATTTTTATCGACAAAGTTGAAATCGGCAAGGTTTTTATGGTGATCGAAACTTCCAGATCATGCGATAATTAAGGTTAAAAATCTGTGCATCCAATCTATTAGATAGCACCTTTTTTTCGGCGGCTTCCTGTAATTTTGGCGTCAGCAAATCAGATTACAGGATATAGAGCCAGGTGAGATGTGTCGTGCGACGTTCATGGACTGGGATGTTGTATGTTGCGTTGGCTGGAAAAACACTATGACCCTCGTTTTTCATAGTACAGGTTTCCTGTTTCAGCCTCAGTGTCTGCTCAGCGTTCATAGGGATTGGACCTGCGCTCTGCCTGAGTGTGTGGCCAACCAGCTCAGCAAAATTAGTTATTTCTGCACAGAGAAACATCTACTATTAGCTGTGATCCTTCCAATTTAGTTGATTAGAGATTGAAGATTTTTATGTAGTTAGCTAGAGAATTTTTAATCAGCATCTAACGCTGTAAATTCACTGCGGTGGAGCGGGGGTGGGGGGGGGGCGGGCGAACACAAGACAAGCTTCTATCTATAATGCACACTGGGATACTAAAGTTCATCAAGACTTAGTGTAGACATTGTAGTGGCATTATCTTTATTATTAACAGTTTGATATTGAAATACTTCCTGGATTTGGGCAGCCTGAACTTATAATTGGATACACATCATTTCTAGTAATGAGGTCTCTTTGTTAGCTGCAAAAACTCCACTTTTTTATCAGTATTCATTTCAGATGGTGTTCATTTTTCAATTTTTACATTACACCTGTGACTTTGATATATCCACCTTGCAGTTAAATTACACTCCAGCATTCTTGTAGTCAGGCACAGGTTGTTTGTTGCCAAAAATACCGTGTATCGTAACGAGAAAACATAACAGTTAGTGTTTTTTGACTTTTGTGCATCCAGCATTGTTTCAATTGAGTGATCTCGTAAAATCTTAACAGAAATCTATATTCACCACAGGGTGAATTGAAAGGTGCAAAAATATGTTTATTTACAAAACATCACAGTTAATGTTTTTTGACTTTCTGCACACCAGCATTGTTCATTGACGCGTATTACGTAAATCTATGTAAATCAAAACAATTCTCTATTCACCACAGGTGATTTGAAAGGTGCAAAAAATACCGTTTATTATACAAAATCACAGATAGTGTTTTTTGGACTTTTGCCAGTCCAGATTTGTTGATAGAACCTTGCAGTAAAAATTTGGATATCCAGGCAATTTTGTTTTGATTAGAGGATTGAGAATAGCGTTGATTTGCCAGGTCATTAATAAGAGAATTTCCAAAACTTTTTCCATACCTTCTCAATTTTTTATATTTGGAACATGTAGCGAATGCAGGTGGTAAGAGAGCATCGAGGGGGGTAGACATGGGAGGTAGAGGTAGAGGAGAAGGTGCTCCTTCCGTGCTGGGACAACAGATACCAGCGGGGACGGTTCAGTTGCGAGGACCGTCAGGCCTGTCATCGCCTGGGACAGGGCCCTGTGAATCTAGTACAGAAATATCGTCGCCAATTGTCTTCAATGCGTTTAATGCAACTGCATCTAGCAGTTTACCTCCTCGTCCTCGCAGTCACGGCACAAATGTGTCTCAGCTTCATCAGCATCCGTCCAACATGAATCAGCCCAATTTCAACTCGTGTACCCTCATGAGGATAATTCCATTGTTGAAGACCTTTTGATGACAAATGCGGTTGGGGTCAGACGGCATGTTAAAAGATCAAGAGGGATGATTAGTCTGTTCTGTACGCCAGTTACTGATGCCATCAGAGGAGGTGAAGGAAGCGGACAATCGGCAACAATCCGGGCGGCCGGCAACGCCTTGCAGTGCCCCTTGCTTGTAGCTGCAGCTTCTGGATGCAGAAAGTCGGGACAAGGCACCTGTGTTGATGATGATGATGCTGACGACCATTGCGGATCCATCCTGGTCTTTTCCGCAGAATTTGTTGTGAGCGCTTCATCAGGGTGACGAGGAGGAAGCGATGATTAGTGTCCATACGGGTCCGCCACAAAAAGGGAAGAGGGCAGGTCGCAGAAGTTCGCTGTTATGATTCCGCCAGCCCACGTTCACGCGCCAAACCCCGCTCCTGCTTATCGCGTCAAAAAAGGTCCAGGACCTCTCAAAGCTGGGCCTTCTTTGTGCAAGCCTCTGATTCACCCAGCGATGTCATAGCCGCCTTTGCGTAAGCATAAGTAGAGGCAAGAACCTTAAGTGGTTAACCACACAACATGTCTAGTCCACATGCAGCGAATGGCATGACGTTGAAATGGAGGAAACATTGGCCAAAAAAAGGCGCAGACGACGCGGGTCCAACCACTGTCACCCTCTGTCTCCGCCTCCTCCTCCTCCGCCAAACCAAGCGTTCTAGCTGCCCATGTCTCTCAGAGTCATGATCAGGGATAGCCTCCGCTCTTCAGCTCCTCCGTCGCCCGGGAGTACAACCAGCACCACCAGAGACCCACTACCCTTCTCCTTCCGCCAGTTTGAACGACCTGCACGCCGTTACAGCGGCATGTCTAGCAGCCAGCCTTCTGTCTTCAGGTTGGGAGCAGAAAGAAAGAAACATTTTACCACGACCCTTCCAAAGCCTAAAGCCTGAATGTCGGCATTGCCAGGCTTTTGCCTTGGAATGTTGCCTTTCCGTCTGGTGGGAACAGATGGGTTCGCCACGTCATGGCCTCGCCTGCCCCCAATTACCAGATGCCTAGAGGCATTTTCTTTGCCAGAAAAGCTCGTCCCTGCCTGGGCAGCCAGTGTCATCTAAAATTTAAAGCGCGGCTGTCTGCATCTGTGTCCGGAAAAGTCCTATCTCACCACCGCACATGGGACTAGTAAGCACGGCCAAGGCCGCTATATCTTTTTCTTTTTTTTTTTTGTGACAGCTTCACTGGGTGAGCTGGGTGGATTGTCTCTGGGGGTGACAGGGGTGGCTCTAGGCTCGGCGGCGCTGCTCTTCAAAACGCAGGGGATGGTGCAGGGCTCTTTCCCCCAAGGTCCTCTGGTGGCATCACGTGCCAGAGTGCCCAGGCCGTGGTGTGAAATTAATCTGCTTTGAGACCGTCCACACACAGCGTTCAGGAGCTGTGGAGGCTCTAAGCAACGGAGACGAGCGCTGGCTGGCGTGACAAGGAAACCTTGTGCCAGGAAGGTGGTGTGGATAACGGGGCGAAATCTGTGGCACCTTAGATCGGTAGCTGGAGCAATCCCTTGACTGCACATGTCATGAACTTGTCGTCCAGAAATTTCTAAAGAGCTACCCGGGTCTGGACTTCCTGCTGAAGAAGCTCGAAGGTCTGAGATTGCACTTCCGCTGTTCGCACCCTGTTCGTCCGCCTGCTGCGTTGCGCGTCAGCTCGGCCTCACCGCCTGATCAAAACCGTCTCATTGTTGACGTTGGCAACACGCTGGAATTCCACCCTACATGCTCCAGCGATTGTGGCAGCAGCGCAATGCCATTACGCAGTACGAAGTGTCACAGGTGGCTGACAAGCAGCGGTGCGGACTCGGGGTGTTGAACACCGAGAGTGGGAGGCAGGTGATAGAGCTCTGCACCATCTTGCAGTTTTTGAAGAAGCTACCAAATATGGTAGTTGCGGACAATGCCCTAGTTCTGCATGAGCATTGTGGTGATCTTAGTCGTGGAACGATCGTAGGACACCTCTGAAACAACGGTCCCGCAAGGACGGAGGAGGAGACGGCACCAGATGCGGCACGGAGCCTTTCTCTCCGTCAAATCCACAAGGGCCCGAAGTTTCACAATTTCATCGGTCTTCATTTAGGCAGTTGGTTCGGGGTCCAGAGCTAGTGCAAGGGTGGCGCATCAGCCTCTCAGGGGGCATCATCTCAGGCAAGTCAGGGCTGTGTTGAAGCTGTGCCGGAGGCAGCGTAGGAGGGGAGGAGGTATTCCTAGGGACACGATGTTACCGGACGTCCTGCCTTGGAAAGAGGTTGGCTGCGGAATTTGAGGCGGAGGAGGAAGATGAGGATGATCGTTTGTGAGTGGCCTGACCATGAGGCCTTGGGAAATCAGGCTCCATCTTCACATGAGTGTTGGATGCTCATTTCTCAAACATGATCTGCATTAAGGCCATCAAAATGACCAACGTTACTGGGTGGCACCTTCCTGGATCCCGGTACAAAACAAAAATCAGCACTTTCCTTACCACCCAAATAGAGAGTAAAAATGCAGGGAAATGGAGACCCTGCTTGATTGATCAATACTGGAAACCATCTGTTGCGTATGCTTCACGTTTCCCCAAATGTCACGGTGGAAACACATCAGCAAGGTGACAGCGTAGAGTGCCAAGTAGGCGTAGCGGCGCAAGCAGGCAGGTGGCAGACGCCTAATGGGTGACCTCTGGCACTCTGTTGTTTTACACCTGTCACCCAAGCTGGAATGCAGGGCACACATCCAACACACAGAGATCAGCTTAAGATTCATGGTGCTCGACTATTGCGTCTCTCAACTCCGATGTTTTTGTGTGTTCCGTAACAATAGACTTCTGGGTATTCAAATTGGACGAATGGCGCCGAGCTGGCCTCATCACGCCATAGAGGTGTTGTCCTGCCCAGCAGCTGGTCATATCTGAGCGGGACCTTCAGCACAGTGAAGGAGTCATTACAGACAAACGCATCCGGCTTTCCACAGATATGTGGATCGTTTGACTTTCATCAAGATGTAATCAGGCATGATCTTGATGATGTTGTGGCCCCAATTGCCGAGGTCACCGATTGTTGCCGGTCTATTCACTTCCTTTTCAAACAGAAATGGTCCTCGTTGAAAACTTTTTTTTCAAATTGATCAATTTCTTACTGCAATTTTTATTCTTCTTTTTCCCATTCGTTCATTTTGCTGGTTTGCGGTGAGGGAGACAGTAAAAGAAAGCAAGGTTTCATGACAACACCGTATTCCATTTACTCACTTTATCTAAAGAAGGTTTCGCATTGTCAATGGTTTTGAGGTCATGTTGCTGTGAGATACAGCTATAATTATGGTCCTTTGGAACAGAAATGTGGCTTCTAAGTGGCATTTCTCCCTCACAATTTTTAATAGTGGCTGAGAAGTCATATTTATAATTTTTTGGGGTCATGCTGCTTTGAAATGCAGCAATACTACAGGTCCTATTATAAAAAAATGTTGTTTCTAACAGACATTTGTTCTTCACAATTGTCCAAAGTGGCTCAAGGGTCATGCTTTGAATTTTTTGGGGCATTTTGCTGTGACATGCAGCTATACTACAGGTCCTATTCTAAAAAAAATGTTTCTAACAGACATTTGTTCTTCACAATTATCAAGAGTGGCTCAAGGGTGATGGTGCTGTCAGAAACAGGAATAGGTAGGACACTGTTAATGGACACATATTGCAAAATGACTTGTTTTTGCAAGATCTTTAACATAGCTATCAATCCCTGTATTGAGACAACCCATTTAATACAATGAAAAAAAGAGAAACAAAGACATGGTGGGATTCCATCCTATTTTAAAAATGTGTTTTCTAGAATTAAAGTACTAAAAAACTTGCATGTACAAAATAGCTGTTAAAAAAATTCCTCTGAATTGTACAAGGGAGGTACAGGAAAACTTGACCAGATGTAGGTTATTCAGAGGACATGGAGTATGGAGCACGGACAGAGAACAAAGTACAGAGACCATTTCCTCCAGCATGTTGAGTAAAATGAGAAAAAGAATCCCAAGATAAAGGGCACCTGGGTGTAACAGAAGCGTTAACCACCAGTATTTCCAAGTGAAGCTCAATTGGTCCACACTCATACGGAGGGACAAGCGCTACCCAGGTATTGACTGTGTACTGAGGAAGGCTGGAGTTCTCACACTTCCACTTCCGCACTCTGCTTCAGCACGACAGTTTTCGTTGCTGCGTCATCAGGGCATTTTAACCTGCGTGTTAATGGATGACGGATGCCAGCCTGGGCTCTCACCGCACCCACTGTAACTCCGGCCCGGGTTCATGATGTGGCCCAGGACAGGTATAGTCAATGTCCAGTGAAACTAAAATGGTGGTTGATAGACTCCTTTTTCCGGCACTTTTTAAATGTGGGGGTCATGCAGGCTTGGGGCTCATGCTGTGGCCCAGGACAGGGATATTCAATGTCCAGTTCAAGTAAGATGATGGTTCAAATCATACTGCCTTCTGGCACTTTTCAATTTGTGGGTGATGCAGGTTTAAGGGTCAGGCTGTGGTACAAGACAGGGATAGTGAATGGTCTGTGACTTTTTTTCTGTGACTTTTATAACCTAAGTGTGTTGCCTAAGATGTAGCATGTATCCATTTGACTGTTGTGGATGTTAATTTCAGCTTCTCCAGCCTTGTTTGGGTGTAATAATGAAGGTGTTGTTGCTCTCCCATAGACTTTAATGGTCATCGCTCATAATCGACGCTCACTATCGAAAAACCTTATCTATAGCGGCCACTATCGACTATCGATCGATCTCGATAGCCAACGCAATCGCTCAACACTAGTCATTAGAATAGCCTGTCAGTGAATAGGAACTATAGTACTGATCTTGCTTGGAGGACCACAGGTTCCAGAAAGACCTATGGTGTGCTGGTTCTTGCTGGATGCAGAATAAAGGGTGAGAGCAGCAAAGATAAATTTCAAATTTAATGTAGTAAAAATTAAAAATTGTAAAATCTGAACAACAACATCAGTGGTTATTTACTGTAAAACTAGTTTTAGATTGTATCAAATTTAAATACATTTTATAGGAGATATTTTTATATTTTTGGGATATTATATATTTTTATATTAATTTTATATAATAAAATTTTTATTAAATGTAAATAATTTCATTTTATATAGTTTGATAATTATCAGAAATTACTTTTTTCTTATTGTACTGATGTAAGTAGAGAAATATTGGACACTTTTTCCCCTAATGGGAAATCTAGCTCCACTTCGACTCCTCAGGTTCAGGCAGACCACGTTGAAATAGGTCCGCCTGTTTGAGCAGTAATGCGACTAGTTTTGCCGAACCACATTCATATATGTGTCTGATAATATGAGTGTGGTGCGACACGTCCCCAGAACACCCCCAGAACACCCCCTTCTGTTAGGCGCAGTAAAAAGTGTCGAATCTTATGAAGAATGCGCCTAACACATTAATTTGGTGCATTAGACATTGTAGACTGCTCACTTAGGCGCATTATACGCCAGAAAAGGGAGAAAAACCAGATCATACATGTCACCGCTAATGTTCAAGGGTGTATGTGCAATACAAGTAGACCATACAGCTGCTAAAGGGTCTTTGGAGATAGAGGTCCCAGCCCTGGTTGATCAGATCCCTTTGAATTCAGGAGTCAAGAACTTAGAAAAAAACTCCCCTTGCCAGAGAAACTGTATAATTTGCAGGAAGGTAACAGGGAATTGGACTAGAGTCTTGAAAAGGGTGTGAAGGGGGAAAATAAACCAACAAGTCCTCTGTCCTATGTGGCAGCCATAAACAGAATTTCATGTAATCATTGTTGTATGATCCTATTTCTCCTATTTTAGCCATAACATCTCTAAATGTGAAATAATGATAATGCTGTATTTTATAACAGCTCCTTCACTGCATTTACTTTGTATTAGTTATAATTCTCTTTGTAATTTTGTATTAATCATAAACATGGTATCTCCAAGCTTATACATTTCAGCATAGTCATAATTGCAGACTATTACTAATGAGTAGAGGATAGAGATGGGCGAATTTCTCAAAAATTCGATTCGGTCACTTCGACGAATTTTTCGACAAAATTTGTTTCGTTCCGAATTACTTCGGCACGAATCGCGTTAAAAAACAGCTATTTCCAGGCTGCACAGAGCCTGCAGGGTGCTGTAGAACGTTGTGCCATGCTTAAATATGCAGAGGGAGCTTGGTTTGGTCTTCATACAATGTTGTGTTTTAGTATGACACAAAGATGACTGCCGCCACTTTTAGAATCGCTTCACTATAAAATTCCCTGAGCACTTAAGAGGGCAAAACTGACCAAAAAACTGAAGCGGGAATGTAGCCTGATAAAGTCATGCCAGCGAAAGCTGGAAAAATCAAGCTGAGAGCTCAGTGTGGCAACAGTAGTGACAGAGTGTGGAGGTGACGCGGCAGCCACAGCAGCATGAGGTCAGACAGTGGCACAATGACATTCTGGAGGTTGCAAAACACGAGGAAGCCACACAGAGGCACAATGACTGAGAGCGGAGGTCACGGCGGCAGCAGAAAGAGGTCAGAGAGTGGCACAATGACATTCTGGAGGTGGCAAAACAGGAGAAGCCACAGAAATGCACAATGACTGAGAGCGGAGGTCACGGCGGCAGCACATGAGGTCAGGCAGTGGCACAATGAATTCTGGAGGTGGCAAAATAGAAATTAGGCCACAGAGTGGCACAATCACACATGTGGAGGTCACAACAGCAGCAGCATGGGGTCGGGCAGTGGCACAATGACATTCGGGAGGGGGCAAAACAGTATTAGGCAACAGAGTGGCCACAATCACACAGTGTGGAGGTCACGCAGCAGCAGTATGAGGTCAGCAGTGGCACAATGACATTCTGGAGGTGGCAAAACGGAGGAAGCCACAGAGTGGCACAATGACTGAGACGGAGGTCACGGCGGCAGCAGCATGAGGTCAGGCAGTGGCACAATGCCACTGGGTGGAGGACATGGCAGCAGCCACAGCAGCAGCAGGAGGTCAGACAGTGGCACAATGACACAGTGGGATGTTCACGGAAAACAGAAACCAGCAGCAGCAGAGCATGAGGTCAGAGAGTGGCACAATGACGAGTGTTGAGGTGGTGGCAATACCAGTCCCTGGTAAAGATGGTGGTAGGCAGATGGAGAAACGGGCAGCAGATGTGGCATCAGGGCGGGGGCCCGGCATCAGAATAGTGGCTGAGGCAGGTAGTTTGAACCCAGACTGACGCCTAAGGCACTGGTGTGTGGAAATCCTGGGCCGATCCACTCCTGTTTCATCTTGACTAAGGCGGGTCGTTCCACATTTCCCGTGGACAAGCGGGTTCTCCTTTGGGGGTTTAACGATGGCCCCCCCGCACTGAACACCCCCTGATGCCACACTACGGGCCCACAGGACAGCTTCTCCACTGCAAACTCGGCAAGTTGCGGCCCAAACACACCTAGTTTGGCTGCCCAGTAGTCCAGCGGATCTTCTAACTGAGGTGGCAGAGTGCTGTCCAAGTAGGCCACAACCTGTTGGTTCAGGGACTGCTCCAGGTCCTGGCTGCTGCTGTTTTGGGCTGGCACTGCCCTCCTCACAGGCGGGTGAAGAAAGCTGCTCATCAGTGACTCCAGACTTGGGTTACTACGATGGAAGCTTGTACTGCTCTTACCCCCGCACCTTCCCCATCAGCCGCGCAGTAGAAACGTGAGCGCTGAGGAACCCCCCGGTCAGACCTGTCAGAAGAGGGACATCCCGCACATGGGCAGCGGCCAACTGAATACGGGGTTTTTCCCCTATAGTATTTGAGTTTGTCTTCCCTCTTCAATAGCTGGGAAAAAGGCTCCCATTTTGGACCGGTAGCGAGGGTCCAATAGGGTGGAGAGCACATAAGACATCCCTCTGCCGGATGCTGACTATTCGGCTATCACTAGCCAGGCAAATAAAAAGCTGCGGGCCATCTGCACAAGTGACTCCGGGGGGCTACCGGCCTCCATTTCCACTGTATACTGCCACGGTGCTTGGGGGTCATCTACCTCATCTTCCATATCTCCATCCACCTCCTCCAGCTTTGGCTCCTCCCCTCCCCCTCTTGTCACCTGGGTAAAAATCCACTAAATTTCACCCGACAATGCTTCTGCTCCAATGTCCTCCTCCTCCTCCTCCATTTCAGTCCCCACCGGACTCATGTGGCCACGAGATGTAGTCCCCACGTCTCCAGTCCCCTGCCCAGAACAAAATTTTCAGCATCTGTTCCAGGACATGAAGCAGTGGAATGACGTTATTCATCCCGTAGTCCTGGCGACTGACAATAAAGTTGCCTCCTCTAATGGCCTCAACAAACGGCAGGTGTCACACATGAGCTGCCACTGGCTGACATCAAAGTTACACAGGGAGTACTTCTGTCTGCCTGGATCTAAAAAAAATCGTAAGGGCCCCTTTCTCTGTTCATACAGTCGGTCCAAAAATGTGCAGGCGGGAAATTCCAGCGGGTGGAAACATCGCATATCAGAGTGTGTTTGGGGAAGGCTGTTCTGCCGCTGCAACTCGAGGAGGGTGTTTCCGGGCTTGTACGAATGGATAAAGTGCATGAAACCAGTTTCTGGCCATTTTCAGGATGTTCTGAAGATCGGTGGAAAACATCAGGAACCTTTTCACAACCAGATTGAACACGAGCGCCATGCAGGGCGCATGGACCATCCCTCCTCTGTGCATCGCGGCACCATGTTCCTCCCATTGTCCATCCATGGTTCCGATCTACAGTTGGCGCGGAGACAGCCACAATCGATTTCTTGCTGAAATGACGCAGAGCAGTTCCTCCCCTGTGTGACTTCGTTCGCCGAGGCAAGCCAGTGTAGAACTGCGTGACACCGCTGTGCCCTACATATGTGGTATGATGGAGCATACTTGTGGAGGCTGAGATGGTGGTTTTTGGTGGAGGAGGGGGAAAGGCGGACATTGGCGCAGGTGCAGCAGTTTGACAACTTTGGAGGAGAAAGCGGTCTCCTGTCCAAGTTGTTTGGTGTGCCTGGGCTGGAAGCCACAATCACCCAGTGGGCCGTAAAGGACATGTACTGGCCCTGACCGTAGTTACAGCTCCAGCGTCCGCGCTGCCGTGCCCCTTGGAACAACCGTAAGCTCAAGGACTGACCCACCTTCTTTTCTACATATTTATGAAGAGCGGGTTACTGCCTTTTTGGAAAAGAAATTACGGCTTGGAACTCCCCATCTCGGCTCGGCACAAGCCATTAGTTCTCTGAATGTGCAGAGTCCCCCTTTTGGGAAAGGGAGGGACTGCAGTACCAACAACTTGGACAGGAGCACGGTCAGCTGCTGCACCTTAGGATGGTTGGACGCATACTGTTGTCTCTTTGCAATCGCCTCGCTGAACGACTGCTGGCGCCATGAGTAGCGAGGAGCAGGAGCATCTGGACTGGGAGATGTCAAAGAGAAACCGCTCCCTTCTGCAGGGGTGGTGGAGCCTTGACTGGCTGCAATGGCATGCGTGCCACTGGGCGCTGCTGCTGCTGGTGCTGCGGCGGCAGGATGGACCACCACATCTGAGCCACGTTTCTCCCAGGCCCCCGGCTGGTGACGCTGCATGTGTTGATGCGGGGCCGTGGTGTCAACGTTAGCTCCCTGGCCACGCTTCACTTCTGCTTACAGATTCTACCCTATACCCATATTCGGCTCCTCCGGTGTCTTAGCAAAGAACTGCCACAACCGCCGAGTAACGGGTTTTTTCCGCCCAAAAGCTCCACACTGAGTGTCTACTGCCGCCGGTGCCTTGCTGAGCCCCTGTGCCGGCTTTCTTTCTTGGACCTGCGAAGCGGGTTTTTTATCCCTGGTCGCTTGGCTCCCGACCTCACACTGCTGCGATCCTGCTGACTCACGGCCACACGACCCACTTGCTGGCTGCGCTGCTGCCTGATGCGCAAGCTGACGCCCTTTTCTCCTGACGATGATGAAGCCCTTGCCTCACCCGGCTCCAAGTGCGGTCGGCTACATCATCATCTTTTTGTTTTTCATGGTCACTGCTGTCCTCAAACACCGGTCTTGGTATGCCGAGGCTGACCTCTCACAACATGACCTCCCATGCCACTCTCCACATCTATACTTTGCCGCCTACTGCAAAAGCAGGCGACATTGGTCCCATTTCTTCACTGCCAAGTAGCTGCTGACTGCCCTCCTCCCAAATTGTTCATCCTCGCTATATAATTGCGCCGAGCCCAGACCACATAGTAGATCTCTGGTGAGGGAACCGATGGGACAGAGGCGGGCTGTAGGACAGGGGGCCGCTGACCCCCCCCGGGCCATGCCAACTAATGGTTGTGTCTGAGGTTCCCCCACCGACTCTTGGCTGGGTTGTCAGATGTCATCTGGGAGGAAGGGATGACCTAGTCAACCAATCAAGAACCCTTGGTTGCTGAACAACACACGGCCGCTAGATGACAGCGGCAGTTGTGGCCTCAACCCGGGGACCCCTGCTGCACGTCCCCTTGCTGTGCTGCGACCTGGGCCTTTTTCCAGGAATGTTTGTGCCACTGGGCCCCTCGCAGGTGCAGAGCCTGCCACCTCTCTGTCTGACATACTGTTTGTTATAAAATGTACAGACATGTTTTTATGATGATATCTGTACATGATAAATATACACCCTGTTTTTTTACTCCAAATGAACCCAGTAACAAGCTTGGGTAACCCTTGGATATAAATTGTGCTCCACAAATGGCCAGGAAAAATTTACTTGTAGTGCAATTAAAAACACGTGTGTTTTACTAAATGTAAAACACAAACAGGCTTAATTTAAACCCTTCGAATTGAATTAGGGTACAGGAAAAATGTATATATTTTGGCGTTGAAAAAGACGGTTTATTTTTGTCAGCACACCACAAAACAACGCTTAAATTAACCCGTTGGATGTAAATTGCGCCAAAGAATTGAGCCGCACAAACTAGTAGCTTTGTAGCGTGTTACAATTGCGTGTTTTCTACACCACACAACAAGAGATACAGTTGTAATTAACCTTTGCTTGTGAATTAGGCTACAGGAAAAATGTAATATTTCGGCGTTGAAAAAACGGTTATTTTGTCAGCACACCAGCAAAACAACGCTTAAATTAACCCCTGATGTAAATTGCACCAAAGAATTGAGCCGCACAAAACTAGGGAGGCTTCGTGTAGCGTGTTAAAATTGCGGTTGTTTTCTTACGGCCACCGCAACAAAGATTAACCCAGTTGGTAAAAATTAAAAAAACCCTTTTCTGCTTGGGGCCCCCCGAAAATTTAAGGCTACAAGGAAAAATTTTATATATTTTGGCGTTTAAAAAAGACGGTCTTATTTTGTCAGCACACCAGCAAAACAACGCTTAATTAACCCCCGGATGTAAATTGGCCCCCCAAAGAATTGAGCCGCACAAACTAGTAGCTTTGTAGCGTGTTACAATTGCGTGTTTTCTACGCCACACAACAAGAGATACAGTTGTAATTAACGTTTGATTGTAAATTAGGCACAGGAAAAATTTATATATTTTTGGGGTTGAAAAGAACGGTTTTTTTGGGTCACACACAGCAAAAACAACGCTTAATTAACCCCTGGATGTAAATTGCGCCAAAGAATTGACCCCACAAACTAGTAGCGTTGTAGCGTGTTACAATTGCGTGTTTTCTACGCCACACAACAGGAGATACAGTTGTAATTAAAACCCTTTTCTTTGTGAAAATTTGGCTAAAAGGAAAAATTTATATATTTTGCCGTTGAAAAAGACGTTTTTTGGGGTCAGCACACCAGGGAAAACAACGCTTAAATTAACCCCTGGATGTAAATTGCGCAATAGAATTTAGCAGCCAAAAAAGAAGTGGTAATTTGTATTGTAAAAACGCTGTTTCTTTAAATGAATACAACAGGAACGGCTTAGATCCCCCTTGGATATTGAATGTATATGCAGCTGCAGTGGACACACACTGGATTTCAGATCCAATACCCCAAAAAATTAGAAATAGACATTAAGAGAACAGTCTCTGAACAACTGAGACACCCCACAGAAATCGCTATATAAAAATCAATTCTTCAGTAAGAGCTATCAGCCGCGGCAAGCACCTTCCCTGATGAGCACAGTGAGAGGGTGTGAGCTCCCGGCGTCGCGCCCGGACTTTTATAGTGCGGTGACGTCACAGAATCCCTCCGGTCTCTGATTGGCTTTTCCTCTGCACATGTAATGCATGCTATGACCTTCTTCCTCCAAGAGTGCTTTGACCCATGTAGCGCCATGTGCTCGCAGCCATTTATCAATCAAAAGCACACTTCGTTCACCCGAAGTACCCGAAAGTTCGACTTCGTTCCGAACCGAAGTTTTCCTGAAAGTCTAAACGAATTCCACTTCGTTAGAATCAATTCGCCCATCTCTAGTAGAGGACTAACAACAGTCATTCAATTCAAGTGGATTTTTTTGAGAATTCAAAGGGTAACTAGTTATTCCAATACATCTCTTAGAAAAGCTATAAAGGCAATCAGAAAACATTATTGAAGTGTTAAGCTGTCTGGATGTATTCAAGATAGAAATATGAATGTTATTAACTCATCACAGTATGGTTTTCATTTTAATCCTCAGGCTTGATGAAATCTTGTAAAGTGAGATCTTGAATACAATAATCTAAATACTAAAGTATCCTTCAGAAGAAATTAACAGAATCTGAAGCACTCTCACACAGCATTCAATTAATAACACCAGACATCATTAATTAGAAGGAATTGGAGCTTGTCATTAGCTTTATCCCCTCTAATGCACTCCAAATAACTTACAGTATAGATGAATCATTTTCTAAACATTTCGATGTAAGTATTAATAGTACCTGCATTAATTAAAAGAAATCACTGCATACACCTTATTCTCCTTCCCTGCCTGTAGTCAAGAAAGTGAAGCCACTTTGCTAAATAGTCAAAGTCCCAATACACACCCTGATATTCCTGATTCAGGGATACACCATGACAAGTCCATCATAAATCCCTGCTTCAGGGATGTCAATCAAAAAATGATAGGTGTGCTAAGGGACTATTCTCCTACCCTGTTACCTTGTCAAGCAAGGGTGGTTCTTTATGGAGGCTTAAAGATTTCTTTACACCACAACAATTAGCTTTAAACGTATAGGCAAAGGTAAATAAGGACTATTACAAAATACATTGCTCTGCTGATTTTTCATAGTTTAGGAGATTTTATCACCTGCTTGTTTACACAAGCTTCCCTAGGTTACTGACAACATCTCTCTTTGCTGTCATTGCTCCAGCTGCCCTGTTTAATCATGGTGACTGCTAAATGTAATTTCCAGCACAGGAGATTGCTTATCTATGTTAATGGAAAATTTTAGTCCTCTGTAGCCTTGAGTACTACAATCTACAAACTTCCTGCACTCATGTTTCTCTAACAAGCTCAGCTAGAATTAGCAGATCAGATATGCCAATCACCTTAGTAGAATTACCAAACCCTAACCAAGAAGTGTGAGTTGGTGCTGGTTGTGAAGAGCAGGCTCTGTAAAACATCATGGAGAGAACACCCCTTGAAGCTACTGATTTGATTGAAGTTACCAGAAATTACCAGAGTCTCAAGAAGTCCTATAAAGAACATTTTAATGCTTAAGTTTCAAATTTTACAATTCACATTCGCAATTTGCAATATACATTTATTTCCTCTTTTTTTTTTACAAATGAAATATTTTGGGATTTTTTTCCTTTATTTGCAAGGGCAGTAATTGTTTTAGATGTCTCTAACATCTAGTACATGACTTATGGAGCAGTTGATCAAATAACTAATTCCTGTTTCATATCCTGCCCTCATAGACTCTGTATGAGGCATAACATGCTTTGCCCGGTATGTTTTATGTAAATATGCCAATTTAGAGTATTTGTATAATATGTCTGTTATTTAAAAAATAAATTCAATCAAAATATAAAATATGAAAACTTTTGAAAGGATTGTATACCCAACAGAGCACTATGGTATAATGTCAAATACTGCTGCTTTTCGCAATTAATATGAAAATTGCATTCTCAGTTCAGTAGCTTGTATATGGGCCTTTAACTCCTCATGTGCAATAGCACTGTTTATGTAATTGTTGAGTTTTCGATTACTGAAGTTAATGTGTAGAAGTTTCTTAACTCATTTTATGTCTAACATGTGAATCGGTATAATTTTTCTAATAGCATACCAGTCATTTATAGTTTCTGCAAGAACCTAATTGCATTTTACTGAGGTTACATAATTGTTCTACACAGCATTATTGGCCACATTAATAAGTCAAATATTTGTCCACACAGTGTAAGTGAAAGAGAGGTTTTTCCATCTCAGCCAGTTATGGCATATTAGTAGAATATGCCATAAATGTCTGATAGGTGCGGATCTCCCCTCTGGGATCCACACCAATCTTAAGAGCAGACACACAAACTTTTCAGTTCAAAAAAGGGAAGTGTCTGAATAAGTGTGACATTCTCTGTTCTGTTTTATGGGAGTTCCAAGTACAGATTGGAAAATGTTCTTGGCTGTACTCTGAACTCCCATTGAAATAAACAGTCTCAGACATATACAACCATCTCTCAGTTCTGCACAGGGAAGAAACTGGGAAACTGAAACCTGTGGCTCTCATAAAGGAAACAGGTTTTTGTCAACAACTAAAGATAATTACCTTTCCCAACTGGTGCAGGAACCAACTAAAGGAAGGCCCTTCTGGACTTACTAACTAAGGGTATGTTCACACAGCAATTTGGATCCGATTTTGGATCAGAAAATCGCATCCCAAAGTACTGCATCAATTGAATCCAAAACAAATCCAACATGCAGATGCGTTCTGGCTGCAGCAGTCTGATCAACAATTGACATGTCAATTGTTTGAACGGATCTGAAAGACACATGTAAACATGCATCGACGATCAGTCGTCTGAATGCCGATGCGTGTTTCACATTGAAAGCAATGTAAAATCACACTGCTCATTGTTAGGTGCGTGTTTAGGTCCGTTTAAGGTCTGAAACACGGATCCAAACATGTATCTATAAACGTATGTAAACACTGACTCAACACACATTGTGAACATACCCTAACTGGTCTGACAGAGTAACAAAGGTTCAGGTTGGGGGGCACCTAGGAAACAGTGACCACAATTTAATACATTTCCAATTATCCTTCAATTGAGCATTCTGTTAAGGAGCATCAAAACATTGAATTTCAGGAAGGCTAATTTTAATCTGTTTAGAGAGGCCCTTAACTGTGTTGACTTGGATAATGTCTTCAAAAATAACAGAAGATAAATGGGAGATTTTTTAAAACATCTTAAGCACCCACTGTAAGAAGTACATACCTTATGGAAATAAAATGATTAGAAACAGAAAAAAAAAATAACATGTATCAACAGAGATGTAAAGGAGGTAATAATAACAAAGAGAAAGCATTGAATCTAGTTAATCAGAACGGCATTGAAGAAACACTAAAAAGCTATAAGGAAAAAAATAAAATATGTAAAATAATAATAAAGACAGCAAAGCTGGAGACAGAGAGGCAGATTGCTAAAGAGAGTTAAAGTAACCCCAAAATATTTTATAATTATATAAATAGCAAAAGGATTAAAACTGAAAATGTTGGCTCTTTAAAAAGTAATGAGGGAGGTATTGTAGAGAGTGATGTGGAAAAAACAAGTCTATTAAAATTTGTTTACTCTTCTCTATTACCAGGGAAATGACCTTTCTGTTGATATGCAGAGATAAGGTACACACGGAAAACTTCCTAGTATATAATACTAGTTAATACATACATTTTAATAATGCAAATAATGTGAAAGAAAATCATGATCCCGTATATGCACCTATCAAATTTATATACTAATTGCTCGCTGTGATTCTACTAACTATTATAAATAAATTTATATAATGTGGACTATTTGTGCATTGTAGCTGCAGACCACACATCTCTGCACACCAGAGTACAGTGCATTATTGCAATTTATCATTGATAACAGATGCAATGACGAAATTAGTCTAGATAATTTTATTGGTGCGGTCATTGGCTTGTGATTTTAGTCACGTCCTGTTTTTTCTTTTATATTATTTGCACTTTTAAAAGTTATAAATTAACTAATACTATGTAGTACAAAGTTGGGTATTTCTTTTGCCTTTGAACAAGAGAGTGGTTTTTAAGAGAGATGCAGTAAACGCTACCTTAAATGTTTCTTGTCTAACCCAGGAAGAAGTGCAGCTCCGTAAAGTTTAAACTCTGTTGTAGTTAAATTGTTTGAAGGTTTTCTAAGAGATGCTATCCTGGAGTATCTCATTGAAAATAAATGTATATCTTCGTTCCAGCATGGGTTTTTGAAGGGTGGGTCCTATCAAACTAATCTCATCAGCTTCTATGAGGAGGTTAACTTTAGACTGGATTGGGGTGAGGCATTGGATGTTATATATTTAGAATTTTTCTAAAGCATTTGACATTTTTACAAGTGGGTAACTGTCTCAGTGACAGAACACAAAGGGTAGTCATTGATGGTCGATACTCGGACTGGGTCCCTGTTACTCCAGGGTGTCAGTAACCTATTTAATATATTCATTGATGACCTTACACATGGATTGAACAGTAGAATATCAGTCTTTGCAGATGATACTAAACTGTGTAAAGTAATTAACATAATAGAGGATAATATTCTATTACAGAGGGATCTGCATAAGTCAGACGTGGCAGACGAGGTTTTACATGGATAAATTCAAGGTTATGCACATGGGAAGGAAAAATCCATTCCATGATTACATATTAAACAGAAAAACTCTGAGTAAAAGAGACATGGAGAAGGACTTGGGAATCTTAGTGGACCGTAAACTTAATTGTAGCAGCCAGTTTTAAGCAATAGCTGCCATGGCACATAAGAACATAGGATGTGTTAAAAGAGGCAAAGATGCACATGTCATTCTCCCATTATACAAATCCCTTGTCAGACTACACATGGAATATTGTGTAAAGTTTTGGGTACCAGTTCACAGGAAAGACATTGTAGAGGTTGAACAGGTTTAAAGGTCGGCTATGGAAATAATAAAAGGACTAGATAGACTACAATACCCAGAATAATTAGCAATATTAGGTTTATTTAGTTTAAAGAAAAGATGGCTTCTTGGTGAAATTTTAAATACGTATAAATACATCAAAGGTCAATATAGAGATCTCTCCCATGATCTAATTATACCCAGGATTGTATGGGCATGTACACACGGCGGTTTTGGCCACGGGATTCGCCGCGGCCGAAACCTCGTCGAACTTCGCTGCAAACTCGCGTCTCCCGACGCAGGTTTGCGGCGTGGGCGCTGGCCGTGGTCTTGGCGCGGGTGGGGCGTGGTTTGGGGCAGGTCTTGCGCCGAGGGTTTGCCCCCATTCAAATTAACAGCAGGGGGCAAACGGGGCCGCCCGACCGCGGCGCGGGCCGCACACCACACCGGAAACCCCCGGGGCCCCCCGGCGACCCCCCCGGGAAATTGAAAAGGAGAGTTCTCCAAAAACGGTGGGTTTGGGCCGCGTCCCCGGGCCGCACCCCAAACCCCGGGGTTTGGGGGTAAAAAATTAAAAAAGCGGTTTCCCCATGGGAAAAACCTTTATTAAAAACGGGGCCCGTGTTTTTTGCGCGGTTTTGCCCGGGGAAAACCGGGGTGGGAAAAACCCCCGGGCCATAACCGGGGGCCAAAATTTCCACCCGGTGAACGGGGCCAAACTTTGAACAAGGTGCCGTTCTTTTTTTCTGAAATTTTTACAAAAAAAATTGAAAGGGACTCTTAAAAGTAAGAAGCATGAAACTGGGGGGGGAACTCCCCTGCCAAAGGAATTTTCCCAGGGTAAATTTTCATGACAGATTTAAAAAAGGGTATGGATATTTTTTTTAGAGTGGAATAATATAACTTTTTTATAGTTAGTGTTAAATCGAACTGTTTTAGAAAATTTTAAGTTTATAAAATTTCCAAAAATTTTTTTAGAATTTCGAACCAAACAAATTGTTTTTCGTTCAAGAAAAATTTTCTAGTTCTATTTCCCCCCGGCCTCTCCCAATTAAAATTTCTTTTTCCCCAAGACTTTTTTTGCCCTTTTGCCCATCCATCCAATAAATTTTTTTTGCACTTTTGTCGACCTTTCCAATCAAGTGCAAGCCAAAAGAAGGCCCACAAACGGCATCGGCTGGGGTTTCAAGGGCCTCTTTTGGCTGCAAAAACACATGCCCCCCAAATTTTAAATTTATATTTCACTTTTTTCCTATGAACCCTTTTTTCAGCTAAACTCTTTTTACTTTTACAGACTGTTTCCCCTTAGTTGGGTTTAAATAGCTTTTCCCTTTCTCCATAAACATAAATAGTTTTAAAAGTTTTGGGATTTGTTTGGGCTGCATCTTTCCCACACCCAGAAGCTATTTAAAGGGACAATTACGGGCTCCCCATAACCCCCAAAACTCTCATGTAAAAGGATAAAAATTAAACAGAGGGGCTTAATTTGCAAAATAAAGGCTCGTGCCCAAAATTTTCTTTTTTTTGCAGTTTTGGGGGGTTTCAGTAATTGTATCCACGTCCCCCCAAATCTCCAAAGGGTTTTAAAAGGGGGCTTTTGGGACCCCCCCGGGAGGGCGGGCCCCCATACCCAGTTTGCTACCGTTTGCCCCTTTTTAAAAGCAAAAAACCCCTTTCTTGCAAGGTGTCCTCATTTTTCCCAGTTAGCCTTTAAAAAGGAATGAAGTTTTTTTTAGCCTCCCCAATTTTTTTTTCTGTCCTTTTAAGCCAACTTTTTTTTCACTTTTTTTGTTCCACGAAATCCATTTAAACTTTTTAAAAAATTTTTAAATTCCAGTTTTCTCCTTACCTGAATGTTTAAAAATTAACATGAACATCTTCCCCCCCATAAAACTTAAAATTGGGGGTACAAAAGTTCGGGGTTAAAAAAAAACTTCAAACCGAACTCACAAAAAGTTCGGGGTTCAAAATCGAACGGGAAAATTTTTAAAACTGTTTGCTCAGAACTAGTTATAGTGACTAGGACTCTGGAGGAGGGTCATTGATTCAGGGATTTATTCTGATTGCCAGATCGGGAAGGAATTGTTTCCCTAAAATGAGGACAATTGACTTCTACATCACTGTGGTTTTTGACTTCCTCTGGATCAGCACCATAGCACAATAGGCCTGAACAAGTTGGCATCTGTTTTTTTTTTTTGGGCCTTTAAACATCCCAAAAAGGGGTAACTATGTAAGTATCAGACATTTACAGTATGGTATATTCTATCAGCATTTCTTTCATATTATATCAAAAAAGCCTAGGAAAAAACAAGAGAATGTAAAATATGATTACATATCGCTTTTTTCTTTATCCCCCAATTCTGGCATCCTATAGTCTAGTATTTTGGATTGTTTATAGTGACATTGCATCTATTGCAACTATCATGTATGAACCACTTACATCCACAGGATGTTCTGTCACAATGAACAAATTATCACTGATTTTAAAAACCCTTGATAGACAGGTTAGAGAAACAAATTCAAACATGATTAGAAAATGTTTTTGTTTGCTTAATTTTTTTAAAAACCCATCCCAAACCCGGGAAACATCTTTAAAACCCCCCCAAAAATGAAAAGAATAAAAAAAAGTGGGGGTAAACTAAAAACCCCCAAAGTCCTTTTTTTTGGTACTTTTTTCCTTTAAAACCGAAATTATGAGACTTAAAAGGGGGATGTAGCACAGATCTTTTTAAATGATAAATTCTTTTGGCCCTTTTTCTTTGCCCAAGATTTTACTTCTTCTTTGACTACTGTAGGCTACCTCTGTTATGGTGCCAAATTTTTTACACCATTGCTGCCATGATGTTACTGTTGTAGGATGGCCCTGGTAGGGCATTTCTGCAGGCTAATAGATATTTCATACATAATATGTTATCAACAGCAACCTGCCAGGTAATGTAATGAAATGACTATCTTTGTGGCATCTTATAAGACAACAAAGACCATGATGCACACATATTTTTTTTCTTCCCATTCAATCTCCCCGAATAAGAAATTTGTTCCCAATTTTGTACCATACTCCCCAAAAAATTAAAATAATGTTGTTTTAAAAACATAACAAGTAAAGATAGCCGAGACCCATCACAAAATTAAAACTTAAATGAAGGTGTTACCACTGACAGTTAAGTGATGACTGATCATAGTCAAGAAAACAAGAGGTCAGCTCACCCCAAAAGGTTCAAAGGGCCCGGGGGTAAAAAAACAGCACGCATTTGCCCGAACCCAAGGCGTGAAACCAAACATCCACCAAAACAAATTATGAGGTTTACCCCCGGGTAAGGTTCAATAAAACTTGATTCCTTTTATTAAATCATAGTAAAAGTTACAAGCTTTCCCATGGCGAAGACCGGTCCCCCCATTTTTTGAGGCTCTTCGCACATGGGGGAAAGCTTGTAACTTTTACATGGGTCTAATAAAAGGAACAAGTTTTTTTTTCACCTTACCCCGGGGGTCATCGCTGGGTCCAAATTTTGTTTTTTGGGTACGATCATAGCCCTGGAGAAGGGAGGGGTTTGGTTTAAACAACTTTTTAAAGAGGGAAGGGGGTTTTGGCATAGAAACAATAAAAATGCTACTAAAAAGGGACCTATTATACTTTGCACCAATGAAATGTAAAAGAAATATCTTAAATTAAACCCCCATGAGCAAAAAAAACAAAGGAATAGGGGGTTTTAAAGTAAAAAGTAAAAAACTGCATTAAAAATACATTGGTGGTAAAAAATTACATTTGCTTTTTCATGGGGTAAAATTTTTTTATTCGACCCCCATATTTTCCCCCTCAATTTTACCCAAAATTCCCAGCAGGCGTTTTGAAATTTAAATCAGAGAAAAAAAAAAAGTTAAATTTTTCCTGTTTTCGGCTTTCAAAAAACAAAAAAAAAGGGGTTGCCCTTTAAAAAATTTATGTTAAAAATGTGATTTATATCCTGGGAGATATAAGATATTTTTTTGCAAAGTAATTGTTTTTTAAAACCTTTCACCTTTTTATAACTTTTATTGGGTGAGGGAAAAAAACTTTTAAATGCAGCTGTCTGCAAAACTTAAAAAGGTTTTTAGAAAAAACCAAAACAAAGATTCAAGGCATTTAAACCCCTAAAGCGCTTTTCGTGAGGGCTGCTTTTTTCAAGTGGAAAAAAGCAATACACTTCTTCCAAGAGAAATTTTTAAAACAGCACTTTTTCAAAATAAAGTTTTTTTTTAAAGGGAACCTGTCAGCTATTTCATCCTGACCGAAACAACAAGGAAAAAAAAACAACATCACCGGCACTTCAATTTCAAAAAAAATGCAAATACATACAGCTCCCATTTCAACCTAGTTTCACACAGGCTAGAAATTTCAAGGGTTAAAATCCTTTTAAAAGTAAATTCCCCGACATTAAAAAAACCCTTTTCCCGCTTTCATACTGCCCAAACCACTGTCCAAAATAAAAGTAAATAATTTTAAAGGGTCTTTTTTTATGGATTGGGAAATTTTTCAAAACCCAAAAAAAAATTTTTTATAAAACTAAATTTCTATCTTATGTTTTATTTAATAAATTTAAAAAAATTTTTAAAAATCCCCTTTTAATTAAAAGGGAAAAATTTTACCACGGCGAACTGTGGGGGCATACAGTTTCGGGCCCCAATTACGGGCCCGGGGGATTTTGGGGGCAACCAAATAAAAAACAGTCATTACTCAAAGACGGTAAAACGCCCAAAAAATAATTGGGCATTCCCCTTATCTCCCCGCCGGGAAAAAATCTTTAAATTTTACGAGCGGGGGGAGAGGGGGTAATCCATAGTTTTCTATGAGAAACCATAGTTCAAATGAAATCCATAGTAATCCAAAGTTCCCTAAAGAGGGGAAATAGGATTAAAATTTCGTAAAATTTTTGGCGCACATCCTTTACTTTTATAAAGTGTAAATACGAACCCCGAAATGCGCGCCTAAAAATTTTTCCCGTGTGAACATACCATTATTAGGATATGAATTTCCCAATAAACAACTCAGCATATGTTATGTTAAGAAGGAGTTCATGTCTAAGTAAATATAATTAGAGAAAGAAAACTAAAGGGGCAAGGCAAAACATGCCCCTTCCCCCTTTAAAAACAGTGAAATGACCATTATGGAAAAGGCTGACTGTTCCCAAGGGAACTCGCATGTTAAATAAAATTTCAAATTTAAAAAAAAAAAGGGGGAAAAATTTTCATGTTTACAACATTGACACCTTTATAATTTGAGGGAACCCCTACCCTAAAATAGATGTAAGGGAATCCTTTTTATGACCCGGCCATCACAATGACTTTTAAATTTCAGTATTGACGTTTGGGTTTTAATTTACTGTTAAACCCCTTTTGTCAAGATAACCCTTTTGGGTCATTGAAAAAATAAATTTCCAGGGGTTTTTGGGAACTTCCCAAAATAAAAACCCCAAAACAGGAAAAAATGGTAAAACCTTTGGGAAAAGGGGCATGGAAATCTAAGAAATCATTAAATGCATGTCAAACCCAAAACTAATTTTAAAAGAAATCCACAGAAGGTCCCCCAAACAAAAAAAGACTTAAAAAAATTAAAAGCTGACTATGAAAGAAAAGGGACACAAGGGGACAACCCCTTTAAAAAGAATTGAGCAAAATGTAAGTTGGGGCCCGGGTTTTCTTTTTTGGGCCTGTGTTAATTTTTTTCCATTTTTAAAAATGTGGCCAGGTAAAACCTTTTTTTTTGGGTCAATTTATTTCCGTTCGGTGGAAATTTAAATTTAAAAAAAATTTGGGGGGGTTCAGTTTTTTTGCATTGGCAATGTTAATATAATTACTAGTGTTTGAAAAACCCATTTATTTTGGGTATCGGGCCCGGGCGATAGTCGAAAAAGTCGCCACCATCGAAAAAGGTTTTTTCGATGTTTACAGTTTTATTATAAAACGATGAAAACCCTTAAAAATAAATTGGGGGAGCAACAACCAAAAAATTCATTCTTACACCCAAAACAGGGGTGGAGAAGCGGAATTAAAAAGCCACAACAGTCCCAAAAGGATACCTGCTCCCTCTTTAGGCACAACACTTAGCTATAAAAAAACCCCAAGGGAAAAAAAATCACACACCATTCCCCTAAAACCCCGGGCCTTTTTAAACCCAGCAAGAAACCCTTTTAAAACCCTCAAACACCCACAAAAAAAAAATGCCAGAAGGCAGTATTTAAATTTAAACTATCATTTTACTTGAACTGGGCATTGAACATCCCTGTTTCCCGGAAAACCCGCATGAAACCCCAAAAAAAACCCGCAAGACCCCCCAATTAAAAAGTGCCGGAAGAAAAAAAAAGTCTTTGAAACCCCCATTTTAGTTGAACTACATTTTACAAACCCCTTCCTGGACCACAACAAAGAAACCCCTTAAAAACCTGTCTTAAAACCCCCAGAATTTAAAAAATTTCCGGGAAAAAAGGGGTCTTTCAAAACCCCCCATTTTTATTTTAACTGGCCATTGACTTACCTGTCCCCGGGGCCACATATGACCAATTTAAAACCCTTCCCGACCCCCCCGATTAAAAATGCCCCGAAAAAGGGAAATCTTTTAAAACCCCCAATTTTGTTGAACTGGGGCAAAATACCCCGGTTTCCCTTTTGCCCGTCCGGGGCCCCAGTATGACCATTAAACCTGTCTGAAACCCCCCGATTAAAAAATGCCGGAAAAAGGAGTTTTTCAACCACCCTTTTAAATTTGAAAATGGACATATAAAAGTCCCCCGTCCCTTTGGCCCCAGTAAGACCATTAAACCTGTCTTACCCCCAGAAAAAAGTTCCAGGAAAAAAGGGGTTTTTTTCAACCCAAACCAAATTTAAAATTTGAACTGGGCATTGACCATACCTGTCCTGTGCCAACAGCCCTCCCCCCGGGCCGAATTTACAGTGGGTGGGGGGAAAAAAAACCCAGGCGGCATCCGGGTCTAAATTTAAAAACGCAGGTTAAAAGGGGCCCCGAAAACGCAAACAAGGAAAACTTTTTTTTCGTGCTGAGCAAGGCGGGAAACGGAAGGGGGGAAACTCCCAAACCTTCCTCAGTAAAACAAATCAAACCCCGGGAAACCCCTTTCCCCCCCCCGAATGGGGTACCCGGAAACCCAATTGAGCTTTAAATTTGGAAAAAAATTGGGGGTTAACGCTCCCGTTTCCCCCCCAGGTGCCCTTTTTTTTGGGATTCTTTTTTTCCCTTTTTACCAACGGCTGGAGGAAATTGGGCTCTGTTAAAAATTTGGGTTTTCTGTCCTGCCTATACTCCATTCCCCTGAAAAAACCCACATCTGGTCCCAAATTTTCCTTTACCTCCCTTTGTACAATTCAAGGAATTTTTTTTACCACTTTTTTTGTACATGCAAGTTTTTTAGTATTTTAAAAATTCTAAAAAACCATTTTTAAAATAGGGGAATCCCCCCCATTCTTTTTTTCTCTTTTTTTTAATTAAAAAGGGGGTTTCTCAATCAGGATTGATACAAAGTTAAAGACTTGCAAAAACAATTTTTTTGCAATAGTGTCCCCATTTCCCCGTCCTCCCAAATTCGTTTTGACACCCATCACGTTTAGCCACTCTTGAAAATTGTAAAACAAATGTCTTTTTAGAAAAACTTTTTTTTTATAATAGGCCCGATATTGCATTTCAAACAAAATGCCCCCCAAAAATTCAAAACGACCCTTGACCCTTTTGGCTTGTGAAAACAAATGCTGTTTTAAAAAAACATTTTTATAATAGGACCGTATATTGCTGCTTTTCAAAGCACATGACCCAGCCACTTTAAAAATTGTGAGGGGGAAATGCCACTTAAAAGCCACATTTCGTTCCAAAGGACCATAATTTTAGCGTAAACCACACAACGACCCAAAACCATTGACAATGCAAAAACTTCTTTTAAAAATAAAAGGGGGAAGTAAAGGAATAACAATGTTGTAAAGGGAAACCCTTTGGGTGCCCTTTTACATTCCCCCTCACAGCAAAACCAAAAAAATGAACTTTTGGGAAAAGAGAAAAAAAAAATTTGGCAGAAAAGAAATGATCATTTTAAAAAAAAATTTTTTCAAGAGGACCATTTCTTTTTAAAAAGGAATGTAAGAAGACCGGCAACAAATTTCGGCCCCCCTCGGAAAAGGGGGGCCCCCCCCACAACTTTCATAAAAAAAGACCTTTCCCCTAAATTCCATCTAGAAAAAAAGGGTAAAAACGAAACCCCACATTATCGTGGAAACCCGGATGCTTTGTTGTAATGACTCCTCCGGGCTGTGCTAAAGGGTCCGCCCCAGATAGGGCCCGCTGGCTGCGGGCCCAGGAAAACACCCCTAGGGGCGTAACAGCCAGTTTGGGGCCCAAATTCTCCTTTTTGGATCCCCCAAAAGGATCTATTGGGCCCGGAACACATACAAAAACATGGGGTTTTTTGAGACCAAAATGACCGGGCCCCATGCCCCCTTAAGCTAAATCTCTTTGTGTTGGATGTGTCCCTGCATTCCCAGCGTTGTGAGGTGGTAAAACAAAAAATTGCCAGAGGCCCACCCATTATTTCCGCCACCTTCCCCTGTTTGCCCCGGGGCTACGCCTACTTGGGCAATTTAAAAACGCGTCACTTTCGCTGATGTTTTTTTATCCACCGTGAAAATTTGGGGGGAACTTAAAACAAAACCAAACAGATGCTCCAGTTTAAACCAATCAGCAAGGTCTCCATTTTGAAATTTACTCTTCTATTTGGGTGGGTGGAAGGAAAGTGCTGATTTTTTTTTGAAACCGGGGGACCAGGAGGGTGGCCCCCCATTAACTGTTGTTTCTTTTTGGATGGCCTTAATGCAAAGGATCATGTTAGAGGAAATGGAGCATCCAAGCACCATGTGAGGATGGAGCCTTGATTTCCCAACCCCTTCGGGGTCGAGGAGCACTAGCAAATAGTTTCTTCCTCATCTTCCTCCTCCGCCTCAAATTCCCCGCCAAAACCTTTTTTCCCAAAAGGCAGGGAATCCGGTAAACTCGGGGTCCCAGGAATACCTCCTCCTCCTCCTCCCCCTCTGCTGCCTCCGGGACGCTTCAACACAGCCCTGACTTGGGCCCGAGATTTATGCACCCTGGGGAAACCCGATGGGGCCACCTTGCACTACTTTGGGCCCCCCAACCACTGCCTAATGGGAAAACCGATGAAAAAATTTTTTTAAACTGTCGGGCCTTGTGGGGGTTTTTTATGGAGAGAAAGGCCCCCGTGTTCCCGCAACCCTTTTTCCGTCTCCTCCCTCCCACGCTGGCAGACCTGTTGTTTCAGAGTGTCCAACATCGTTCCAGAAAATAAGAAAACACCCAAAAATGGGTCATGCTGACAATGGCATTGTCCGCAAATGACCATTTTTTGGGGGCTTCTTCAAAAATTTGGGAAGGATTGGGGAAGAGCTCTTTCCAAACCCGCCCCCCACTCCGGTGGCACAAAACCCCAGTCCGCACCGCTGCTTTTCAGGCCCTTAACATTCCCTACGCGGGAAAAGGCATTGCCTGGGAGCCACAATCGCGGAGCAATGTTTTGGGGGGTTGGGAAATTTCCCGCGTTTGCCACGCAACAATTTAGAAAAGGTTTAAAGGGAAAGGGCCCAGCCGACCCCTGCAACCAGCCCAGGGGGGGCAAAACAGAAATGCGACCCGGGGGGGGAAGTGCGAACCTTTAGACTTCGAGCCAATTTCCCCAGCAGGGCCCTCCAGGAAACCCGGGGACACTTTTTAGAAATTTTCCCGGACGACAAGGTTTATGAAATTTCCAGGCAAAGGGTTTTTCTCCCCGCCAACCGATCTTTTAAAGGGGGGGCCCCGCAGAATTTTCGCCCATTAATTTCACACCCCCTTCCTGGGAAAGGTTCTTGGGGACCCAGCCAGGGCTCGGTCTCGTTTTTTTGAACCGTCCCAAGCCCTGACCTGAGTGGGGGGCGGCTCCAAAACAGATTAATTTCAAACACGGAACCTGGTTTCTTCCCCGGGGAGTGGGTGCCCACCAGAGGACCTTTGGGGGGAAAAAACCCCGCAACCCTCCCTTTTCGTTTTTTTAAGAGGGGGGGTGCGCCGAGGCCTTTTTAGCCACCGTCACCCCCAGGGGCAAACCACCCAGGGTCAAACCCCGTGAAACTGTCCCCAGAAGATTTTAGCGGCCTTTTGGCCGGTTTCTACATCCATGTGATGGTTTGGGGAATGGACTTTTTCCGGGCAAAAAGATTCTAAAAACGCGTTTAAATTTTAAGGGTTACACATGGCTTTACAGGGCAGGGAGGGGGGTTTTCTGGCAAAAAATGCCTGCCGGGGGTCTGGGAAAATTGGGGGGGAGGCCAAAAGGGGGAAGAAAGTGGCGGAAAACCCCCCCCGGTCCCCCAGACGGAAAGGCCCAAAATTTCCAAGGCCAAAAAAACCTGGCAAAAGCCGACATTCCCGGGTTTTTGGGTTTGGAAAGGTTTTGGGGTTTAAAAGGGTTTTTTTCTGCCCCAAACCTGGGAAAACAGAAGGCTGGCTGCTTTGCTGGCCGCTTACGGCTGCGGTCGTCCCAAAAGGGTGGGAAAGGGGAAAGGGGTTTGGATGGGGTCTCTGGTGGTGCTGGTGGTACTCGGGCGCGGGGAGGCAAAAACGGAGGGTGATTCCCCGATCAAGAAATCTGGGAGACATGGGGGAGCTGAGGAAACCCCTTTTGGGGCGGCGGAGGAGGCGGAGACATAAGGGGGTTGACAAATTGGTTTGGGGGCCCCCCCCCCTCGGTCCCGGCATTTTTTGGCCAAGGTTGGGTTTCCCTTTCCCTTTCAACTCAGGGATTCGCGCCGTGAATAGACAAGTTTGGGGGTGGTTTTAACCACCTAAGGTTCTTCCTCTACTTTAAAGCGTTTTTTGGGAAAGGCGGCAATGAAAATCGCTGGGGGAAAAAGGGGCTTGGCAAAGAAAGGCCCCGGCTTTAGAGGGCCTGGACCCTTTTTTAAAGGCGATAAAACGAGGAGGGGGGGTTTGCGCTGGGCGGGGCTGGCGGAAACAAATCAACGGACTTCTGGACCCCCGCCCTCCTCCCTTTTTGAGGTGGAACCCTTACTGCCCACTACCCCCATCGTTTTCCCTCCTCGTCCAGGGGAAAAGCCTCGCAAGCAAATTCTGCTGAAAAGACCACGGGGAATCCGCAATTCGTCATCACATCATCATCAAACGGGTGACTTTGTCGTCCGACATCTGCATCCAGGGCTACTGCTACAAGAAAGGGGGACTGCAAGGCTTTGCCGACCCCCGGGATTTTTGCCGATGACCGGCTTCCTTCTCCCCCTGAGGGCTCAGTAACTGGGCCTCAGAGCAGAAAAAATCACCTCTTTGGCCTCTTGATTTTTTAACTCCCTTTCTGACCCCAACCGCATTTTGTCATAAAGAGTTTTCAGAAAATGGATTATCCACGTGGTGGTACAAGTTGACTTTTGGGCTGCTTATTTTTTTGGACGGATCTGGTATCAATGACGACATTTTGGCCGTGACTGGGGACGAGGGGTAAGACTGCTGGATGCATTTGCTTTAACCACAAAGGACAGATTGGGCCCCCTTTTTGTTTTACGAATTTCACAAGGGCCCTGACCCCCGATGACGGGCCTGATGGCCTGCAACGATATCCGCGGCACTGTTGCGCCACACGGGAAGGAGCACCTCTCTCGTACCTCTACCTCCAGTCCTACCCCCCTCTTTGCTCGCTTACCACCTGAATTTCGCCCAGTTCAAAATAACAAAATTTGAAAAGGGTAGGAAGTTTTTTGGAAAGTCACTTATTAAAAGAGGGCAAATCCACTATTTTTCAAATCCCTCAAATCAAAACAAAATTTGCGGAATCAAATATAACTGCAAAGTAATCTACAACAAAGCGGCCCCGCCCCAAAGTAAAAAAACCGTACTAAAAAGTTTTTCGATAATAAAATATTTTTTTGGCACCAAATCAATTCACCGGGGTACAAAAAATTTCATTATTCACTTTTTAAGTGAAGGTGCCTCAATGAACAAAGCTTAGGCGCCAAAGTCAAAAAACCCCTATCGAAATTTTTTTTTCATTTAAAGGGATTTTTTGTACCCCATCAATTCACCTGTGGTAACTACACAATTGCTGGATTCAAATTTAACTGCAAGGGGGGGGCTCTATCAACAAATCGGGGCTGGGCAAAAATAAAAAAAAACCAAATCGTAATGTATTGGGATAAAAAAAGGGTTTTTTGGCACCTTTTAATTCACCTTGGTGACTAAAAAAAATTGCTGATTAAAATTTTAAAAACTGAAAAGAATCTATCAACAAAGCTGGCCTCGCCAAAGGAAAAAAACGTATTTTAAAATGAATTCGATAATAAAAGGTTTTTTTTTGGCCCCTATCAATTCACCTGTGGTGACAAAAAAAATTCATATTCCTTTTAAGTGCAAGGTGCCTCAAGAACAAAGTGTAGTGCGCCAAAGCAAAAAACACATATCTAAATTTTAATTGGATATTCAAGGCTTTTTTTGGCACCATCAACCTGTGCTGACTTGCTGGATTCTAATTTAAGTACAAGGGGGATATACAACAAAGGTGGAATGGGCAAAATTTAAAATAACCCTACGAAATGTATACTGAAAATAAAAGGGGTTTTTTCACCTAAAAAAGAGACCTGCATTACTAGAAAAGATGTGTATCCTATAAGTTCAGGCCCCAATATCCCGGGAAATATTCAATAGAAAATCTTTTTAATAAAAAGCTTTTGCAAAGCTACACTAATTTTGTGAATTTTATCCATATTCTTTTTAGAGCTTTTCTTGTTTTTCCCCGCGCGGGCCCCCCCTCCCCCTCACCCCCCCGTGACTTTTCAGCATAGAGCTCCTTTTAAAATTCTCTTCCTAACTATATAAAAACTTCCAAACTCAATCTAACTAATTTTAAGGAAACAAAAGCTAATAGTAAGGTTTCTCTTGAAAAATAAATAAATTTTGCTGACTGTTTTTAACAAAACAAGCGCACGTCCTTTGCTCTGAACGCTGAGAGACACAGGGTGAACAGGAAAAGCTGTTCTATGTAAAATGAGGTCAGTATTTTTCCAGCCAAACGCAACCATACACAACCCATCATGACGTCGCACAAAACTCCCCCTGCAATTTCCCGTAACGATTTGCTGGCCCCCAAAATTACAAAACCCGAAAAGGCGCGACTTTAAAAATGAAGTACAGATTTTAACCTAAATTTCGCATGATTAAAAAAATCCGATCACCAAAAAACTGTGCCCCATTTCAAATTTTTGATAAAATCGCTCAACACTATTTATTATTTAAACATGCAATTTTTGTTGGGTATAAAGTGCTTTAAAAAGAAACAATAAAAAACCCAAGCTGAAAATCCTTCCTAAGTGAATTTTGTATTCTTGAATATTATTTTTTATTCTTTTTAAGAGGTTGAAAATTAAAAAGGCTTTTTTATATTTTTTATGGCTCGGGACTCATGTATCGAACAAACCCCAAATCTCCTGCAATGACGAAGATTTTAATAGATATTATTTAAGCAGCCACCCCTAAGGGAGCTTGAAAATATACGTGCATACATTGAACATAAAAATGCAATACTCAATATGCATTTCTTAGTGCATCCTATGGATTCAAAGCTACATGTATTTATTGAACAGAGAAAAACAACATGAAAAAGGTGGACATTGATTTTAGGCAACCATTTAATATTAATTTTCTATATAAGATTGCAAATTTAAAT